>JAEQBA010001541.1:317192-445909 GCA_019434445.1 Phalangium opilio
TTAAAATAAACCGAGAATAGATGAAATGAAAAAACGGGTATAATATATGAAATTAGATGTAAATGTGATGAAAAATACATAGGACAAACAAAACGACAGCTAAAAAAAGACAAACGGAAATGAAAAAACGCTGTAAAAAAATACGACGAAACCAACGGACTGGCGACCCATATAAAACAGAACAACGACCATAAAATTGATTGGGATTTAACTCGGGTTTTATGTCAGGAAACTAATTGGTACAAACTATGTTTTAAGGAATCAGTATATATTAAAGATAGAGGAAATTTAAACTTAGATCAAGGTTCAGTAAACATAGGCGGGTGGGGAGGTTATAACTTAAATAAAAATGATATAAATAACGATATATAAAAAAGGGGGCAATGTCACCTTCAATCTATGTAAAAAAATAAAATTGGTTACTTGTAAAATTAAATTAATTTAGTTCATTTTAAAAATTGGCTGAGGAAGGACCGCGGTCCGAAAGCTCCCAAAATTTTCAATTTTAAATAAACATAAAATTTACTCCATGAAGTAGCAGTTCTTATTATAGTTAACAACATTATAAATTTCGTATGCATTGTTTTCACTGTTGCCAGACCAACTGGAAACCAACTGTAATCAAGAGGGAAAGGCTAGCAGTTCCAGTTTAATTCAGTTCTTGAGAGATTTGACTTCCAAAAGATCTGACAACACTGCAGTGAAGTTAAAGCTAAGACGGAGGGTAAAAACTTTCTCAAGCCCCTTTAGTGAAAATCTACCTTTGTAATTGTGTAATTGTAACACCACTTATTGCTTGATTTTTTGTACACTTCAATCTGCATTATAATAACTCTATAAAAAAGGTAGCATTTTATTTAATTATCACATTTGTTTATAATCATGCACCCAAAATTAAGTTTGTTTTTCAAGATTTGTCCATTGCAAGGTAAATTGAAGTGTATGGAGAGTCGAGTCATTAGTCGATTACGCAATTTCTATTATATTTTTCACGGGATTTAAACATATAACTCTTTAATCGTGACAATGAATGAAAATAAAACAATTTGATAACTTAGAAATATTTTAAACGATGGCCAGAACACATTTACATCCATTCAGTGCGAGGGGTGAATCACTCTTTCGGAAAGTGTCCCCGGAATAAGTAATACGCGATATAACACTTAGTAATACAAATCTATTTACTCGCAAAAAATTCCATATTACATCGTAAAGTGTACACCGGAATACACGAGTGACTCGCCCCTCGAATCAGTGTGGAGTACCTTCTCTAGATCTATCTTGCTATGAGATAATATAGAGCTGGGCTCTAATCATAATTAGGCTTTAAATACTTCTAAGTATTTCCATGAAAATTTCATAAAGATAGTTTGCCGGTGAAATCTCAATCTATTATGATTTTTATAATCGGAGGGGCGAGTCACTCATGTATTCCGGTGTACACTTTACTCTGTATTATGATGTAATATGGAAATTTTTGCGAGTAAATAGCATTGTATTACCAAGTATAATATCGCGTATTACGTATTCCGGGGACACTTTCCGAAAGAGTGATTCACTCCTCGTTAAAATCGTAGAAAATCGATAAAAATCATTTGATTTTCCTTTTCATCCTCCCTTTACTGCTTTAGAGATTCAAGAATGGAATGGAATGCATTGTAAAAGGGGGGTCGCCTTGAAGGGCCTTAAAGGGTCTCTAAAGAAGTCGGTGGAGCGTTGGAATTTTTTTTTTTGAAAACTTCGTTATTGACGTCACAATCCCCGGGGGTGAGCAAAACGAGTCTTTCCTTCTAGCAAACGCAGCGGGGGTCTCCGACTCTCGCGGGTCAGAACTTGGGAAACGCCGAAGCAGGGCGGCACTCAACCAATCACAAGAGAGGGGAGGATGGGTCGGGGGAGTTTATTTTAAAAAATTCAAGGGTACGCCGACCTCTTTACAGTCCCTTTAAGCCAGTTTTGAGTTCGTTTTCTTAGAAAAAAAAATCCCCCTGTTTGTCCACCAACGGAGACAAAGTTGCTTCACTAGTAAAAGAATCTCTTTTGTATATATATGTTCAAGTTTAAGGTCTTTACATTTTTTACAAAATAAACTTCAAACGGATTCAATACATATTTAAAGTTGAGCTAACCTTAGACAATTATGTCGAATTATAAGTCTTACTTATGGTCCAGAAGTGCCAAAATCCCTAAAAGAACATTAACAAGGTTCAGAAAAAACAAAGAGATACTAAAAAAACACAACTGCATCTAGCAGCCCCCGCCAATTCATCGACTTCTGAATCGGAAAATGAGGTGGAAATGGGTCAGACTGATATTCACGAATTAATTTATTCGGATAAAGAAAAAGGGTAAAAATAATTTTCTATACTTAAATTTAATGAACATTACAGTGCAGCTTCTAACTCCATTAGGCTAGAAGAAAATGACGACAATCTTAGCGACAATGTTAGTCAATTAAGTGACAGTTCCTCGTCGTCTGAATCCTCGATTTCTTCAGCCAACGAATCAATGGAGTCCGATTTAAATGCAAATTCTCGGGAACAAATAACAGACGAAATGGTATGAAGTAGTTATCCCTTTCCTGGATTTATACCGATTTAAAGGCTGAGTAACGGCGAAAAGGGTTCTAGTGAAACTGAAGAACTTCTCAGCACGGTCGGCCATTGTTAGTTTGATAATTAACAATGGTCAACCGTGCTGCAAAATTTTACTTATTGCAACGTCACCCCTTTCTACCTCTTACCTCGGTATCATATCCCCCGGTTCGCGTGCTCTGACAGTGTCGAAGCTAAGGACGGAGTCATATTAAATTTTCTTTCAAATACTGATATTTGTTTTACACTATTTTAGGAAAATTCTTTGTACGAAGGATCTAATCTTACCATCAAGGAAAGTTTACTTTTAGTAATGAGCCATGTTTTAAGGTTTCACTCATCGAATGAAGCTACGGCAAGCCTATTAGAATTGCTTTTTTGGCATTTGCCAAAAAATACGCCATTTCCAATATCAAAATACAAGTTTTTCAAACAATTTTCTGAAACAAAACATTTAGTCACCCAACATTTTTATTGTCAAAATAACGGTTGCTGCAACTATTTAGGAGTTCCCAAAAACGGAATAGGCAGCTTTAGGTGTGCTTCTTGCGAATCAACATGGACCATAGATGAAATGACAAAACGTGGAAACTACTTTTTGGTATTCGATTTTAAGGAACAAATTAAAACTTTGTTAGAAATGTTAGATCCAAAATTGGAATATACTAACATTTCATTGGAAGTTTCCGACATAACGCAGTCCCGTTGTTATCAAAACAAGAAAAGAGCAAAAAACGACATCACTATTTCGTGGAACACAGATGGAGTTCCAGTTTTCAACTCATCCACCTTTAATATTTGGCCTCTTCAATTTACAATCAATGAATTGCCGCGCAATATGAGAAGTAGAAACACCATGATGGCGAGCCTATGGTTTGGAGAAAAAAAACCCAATATCAATACCTTTTTAAAGCCATTTATCGAAATTATGAATGAATTGTCCGACGAGGGTATAAATTGGGAAAATAAAAATATGGAACTGATAAATACTAGAGTTTATCCTGGACCATGTACCGTTGATTCTGTTGCAAGATGCATGTTGCTAAACATGACACAATTTAACGGTGAACACGGATGCCCTTGGTGTCTACACCCAGGTGAAGTTATTAGAAGAGGTGGTGGCCACAGCCGAGTTTATGATACTCGGTTAGATGATACTGGGTTTGAGAGAAGAAACCACGCAAGTATTCTTGAAGACGCTAAGATTTCCATGCAAGAAGGATACATTTCACGAGGTATAAAGGGTCCAACCGTGTTATTTGAACTAAACTATTTTGATGTTCACGAAGATGTAGTAGTGGACTACATGCACTGCCTGGATTTGGGTGTGAGTAGAGCCACTACAAATCTTTGGTTTGATTCGAAAAACAGCAACCAGGATTTTTACTTAGGCACAAAACTGATTGCTATTGATCAGCAACTAGTAAAAATTAAAGTGCCTAAAGAGTTTTCGAGGAAACCTCGGTCACTTACTAAGCGAGCTTATTGGAAAGCTTCCGAGTGGCAGAGCTGGGCACTTTTTTATTCGCCGGTTATTTTAAAAGACTTTTTACCAGCAAAGTATTACCATAATTGGGTCATGTTAGTAAAGGTTTTTCAAGCCTTACTAGCAGAAAACATTGCTATTGATATGTTGTATTTAGTACAAAGCGACGTAAAAGATTTTCTTTTTGGGTATGAAAACCTTTACGGAAAACAAAATATGACCTTCAACATACACCAGGTTTCTCACTTAGTCGAATGTGTTGGAAATTGGGGTCCCTTGTGGAATTTTTCAGCATTTCCCTTTGAGACGAACAACGGTCGACTTCTTAAACTCTTTAATGGTACTCAAAACGTTCATTTGCAAATTGCTCAAAAATACCTTCTGTTACAAAATATTCCTCAATTAGTCATGAATGGGAACGCGTTTAAGGATAATCACCTCATCGAACGTTATTTCGACAATCTAACTAAATACTACAGTCTTTTTCCATCTACCAACAACCTTTCAAAAAACCAAATAAGCCTTGGAATGGCAACTTCCTCTATCTTTCCATTGAAAGAAGACTTGGAAATATTTAATAGAAAAAACATTAATATATCAGATCTGACGTTTCACCGAAAGGTTACTATAAACGGGGCCACTTTCGCTTGCAAAACAAGAAGTAAGAAATCTGATGATAGCTTTTTTTGTATAGAAGATAAGCAAATTGACAAATTTTATAAAATTCGATTGATTATTGCAAACAAAAAAATGACGAAAAATTCATTTCGGCTCAAATTATAAATATTATCAAGCCGGCAATTCAATTTTCGCGAAATAATTCAAATGTGAAGTTAAAAAATTTTTATGTAGTCAAAGACACCTCCAATATTTCCTTAATCCCACTAAATTGTAAAATGAGAAAATGTATTTATTTTGAAGAAAAAGCCATTTTGTTGGTTGTTAAACCAGTGTTAGAGGGCAACTAATGAAAAGTAGTTAATAAAAAATTGAGAAGGCATTTACTTCATAATACCACTAGTTTAATTTATCGTTAATTCGTTTAGATAGTTTACTGAATAGAATTGTACTTAATTCTGTAGTACGTTGTTCCTGTTGGGAGTTTTGGAAGTTGAAGTGGTTATTTAAATGAATATGGTATTCAAAATACTGGGGTTAAAGGAAAATTCCGAGCGGGTTAATTAGTTGATTGGAATATCCGAGGTAGTTGGGGGTAATATCCGAGGTAGTTGAGGGTAATATCCGAGGTAGTTGAGGGTAATATCCGAGGTGGTTGAGGGTAATATCCGAGGTAGTTGAGGGTAATATCCGAGGTAGTTGAGGGTAATATCCGAGGTAGTTGAGGGTAATATCCGAGGTAGTTGAGGGTAATATCCGAGGTAGTTGAGGGTAATATCCGAGGTAGTTGAGGGTAATATCCGAGGTAGTTGAGGGTAATATCCGAGGTAGTTGAAGGTAATATCCGAGGTAGTTTAAGGTAATATCCGAGGTAGTTGAAGGTAATATCCGAGGTAGTTGAAGGTAATATCCGAGGTAGTTGAAGGTAATATCCGAGGTAGTTGAAGGTAATATCCGAGGTAGTTGAAGGTAATATCCGAGGTAGTTGAAGGTAATATCCGAGGTAGTTGAAGGTAATATCCGAGGTAGTTGAAGGTAATATCCGAGGTAGTTTATTTGAATATCCGAGGGGGTTGAACGGAATATCCGAGGGAGTTGAAGGGAATATCCGAGGGGGTTGAAGGGAATATCCGAGGGGGTTGAAGGGAATATCCGAGGGGGTTGAAGGGAATATTCGAGGGGGTTGAAGGGAATATCCGAGGGGTTGAAGGGAATATCCGAGCAAGTTGAATGGAATATCCGAAGGAGTTGAAGGGAATATCCGAGGGAGTTGAAGGGAATATCCGAGGGAGTTGAAGGGAATATCCGAGGGGGTTGAAGGGAATATCCGAGGGGGTTGAAGGGAATATCCGAGGGGGTTGAAGGGAATATCCGAGGTAGTTGAAGGTAATATCCGAGGTAGTTGAAGGTAATATCCGAGGTAGTTGAAGGTAATATCCGAGGTAGTTTATTTGCATATCCGAGGTAGTTGAAGGTAATATCCGAGGTAGTTGAAGGTAATATCCGAGGTAGTTGAAGGTAATATCCGAGGTAGTTTATTTGAATATCCGAGGGGGTTGAACGGAATATCCGAGGGAGTTGAAGGGAATATCCGAGGGGGTTGAAGGGAATATCCGAGGGGGTTGAAGGGAATATCCGAGGGGGTTGAAGGGAATATCCGAGGGGGTTGAAGGGAATATCCGAGGGGGTTGAAGGGAATATCCGAGCGAGTTGAATGGAATATCCGAAGGAGTTGAAGGGAATATCCGAGGGAGTTGAAGGGAATATCCGAGGGGGTTGAAGGGAATATCCGAGGGGGTTGAAGGGAATATCCGAGGGGGTTGAAGGGAATATCCGAGGGGGTTGAAGGGAATATCCGAGGGAGTTGAAGGGAATATCCGAGGGAGTTGAAGGGAATATCCGAGGGAGTTGAAGGGAATATCCGAGGGAATTGAAGGGAATATCCGAGGGAATTGAAGGGAATATCCGAGGGAATTGAAGGGAATATCCGAGGGAATTGAAGGGAATATCCGAGGGAGTTGAAGGGAATATCCGAGGGAGTTGAAGGGAATATCCGAGGCAGTTGAAGGTAATATCCGAGGGAGTTGAAGGTAATATCCGAGGGAGCTAAAAGAAATACCCGCAGGAATTGAAGGGAATATCCGAGGGAGCTAAAAGGAATACCCGCAGGAATTGAAGGGAATATCCGAGGGAATTGAAGGGAATTTCCGAAGTCTATTATATACATTAAATTCTAATGATATTCTTAAGAACCTTAAGGACTTTTTTCTTAAGACAATTGCATACAATATATTCTAGTGATTTTCTCAAGACCCTTAAGGAATTATTTCTTAAGAAAATTGTATACAATAATTTCTAATGAGTTTCTTAAGATCCTTATGGAATTATGTCTCAAGAATATTATCCAAAGGATGTTCTTAAGATTATCCTTGGATAAATTTTCCTTAGAATACTCCCCCAAGGCCTCCATAAAACTCTTTAGGAATTTCTATGAAGTTCCAAAGAAACATTTTGTAAGGGATGGGAGGACCCTCTAACATTTCCAGTATTATATCGTCAAATTCTTCCGTCTTCACTTGTTTTATAATTGGAAGAGATTTGATGCCCTTCGATTGCGTTACAGCAACTTTTTTTTCAAATATGCTCCATGCTTGAAACTTTTTTCTTTCATTCTATAAAAACAATAACATTTGCAAGGCACATTTACCAAAATGCGACATAATTTACCTTTGCAGTCAAGGATTCCTTTGAAAACTCCATTATTGCGTTGACAAACACCTCAACATTTTTGTAAAACTCATCATAGACCTTAGTTCCAAGTGTTAGGCGTAGCTCGTACAAAAACTAAAAAAACGTTGAAATTTTTAGTTTAACCTTTTATTATAAGGCCTATCTGCGTAGCATTAATTTCAAAAAGACCGCTTACCGCTCTGCCATTTTCAAAACATGGGTAAAGAGTAAGAAACGGCGCAATTGAAAATTCTTTTTGGTTTTTCAAGAAAAAAGTGCGATTAGGGTATGACTGCCGAAGTAATGCCTTGATGGTGCCCCAATCAATTTTTTTCTTTTCCCATTCTTTCTTGATGTTTTCAGTTAATTGTTTAATGTCATCTTCATCAAGAATTTCGCCAATAAAATTGTCTCGAGAGTAGCTGAGTTAAAATAAAATACTTTTTTGTTATTTTTTCAACAATAAAAATGCATTGCTTAAGATTACCTAATTGGCTTAGATTTTGGCGTTTTTACAGTTTTGGTAGTAACAACTGTAGGAACTACCCCATTACTTAATTGTTCTGTGCTAGAAGTATCAACAGATACTGCTACAATTTTCATAAATCCTTTTGCTTGGTTAAGTGACGCGTCATCTTGTGATCTTCTTTGTTTCCCTCGTTCCTTTCTGATTTTTAGACTCAAACATTTTGTGAACTCTTTCTACGTTTCAATTCAATGTAAATATCGTTAGATTATATACTAAGATTATGGTTTTACTTTAAACTTAAATTCGGATTGCTATTTTATATACTTACCCACGGAGTATTTCCAGACATTTTGAGACATTCGTACTTCTCAACCATCCTTTTCCCAATAATTTGATAAGTCATTTGATTGCAAATTCTTGAGTCATTTACCCAATGCAAAGCGCATTCCGATATAAAAGCGGTCCAGTATCCCTTTTCCGTAACACATTTGTTTAGGAGGGCGCTTGTGACAAGTGGGGAGAAAGTTGGTAGCTCAATCTCTGCTGCAAACAAATAATTTTGTATACTTGCGCTTATATGTTATGACCAGAGAAATAATTAAAAATTTGCACAGGAAAAAAAGTAAATTTAAAAGTAAATTAGAGAAAAGTTAATTGAAAGCTTTTAATTAAAAACATCGCTTGAATAGTGGCAAAAATATTGGCTAATCTAGAATAAAAAGCAAAACTTTAGGAAAATGTAGGATAAATAATATCAAAATTGTAGGAAAATATATGAGAAAACAATTATAGGAAATTACAGGATAACAATTAAATAGTAAGAAATAAAAGAAGTCTAGTCACCCTGGTATGGGTTTTAACTTTATATAGATTTACCTTCTTTAGACTTATCAATTTCAATGGTAGAAGAGATACTAGGACTATTAGCCTTTTTAAAATCATTAATTGGACCTATTTAGAAACGATAGCATTGTAGTAAATTAAATTTTTATTGAATTCGTACCAGGTTCAATTAATGTCTTTGAAAACTTTAACTACATTGGAAATTTACGAACATATTGACTAAATACATAAAAGACAATTTTAATAAATACCTTCTGCTATATCGGTACGAGGATTTCTAAAGTTAGTTATGTCACTTTCAACGACTGACGAAACAATTGGACTTTCCACATTTGTTAAATCATTGCTTGCACCTATAGAAAAAGTGTCAAGCTTCTCATTGTAGCCGTAATGAATATCTGTTGAACTACCGAGACTCTTACTTAGCTCCGAATTAGTAACCTTGAGAACGTTACCAATATCAGAAGAGAAGTTTGATTGCTCAAGCACCTGAATATGGTTATTACTACCTAGAATTTATTTTGAGAATTGTAAGTCTCAGCTTTAAAATAGTTTTAAATAAAAGTGTGTGCACTTGCCATCTTTGGTCTCTTTGCTTCCCGAGTTAGTGTAATTAGTTTTTTGAATAACATGGTTGTTACCATTTCTTAAAATGACTATAAAGAAATGTAAAATCTGAAATGTGACAAGCATTATACCTAAAGCATATACATAGTTTTAACTAAAGGGTTTTTGCAGTTCCCCCAATGTCACCCTGGCTCTGCTGAGCCAGGGCTATAGCAGTTCAGAATGAATCGGTGCTCGAATAGCTAGGCTCAGAGACGGCCTGACAACACTGCACTGTTGAAAGCTACCAGTGAAGGAAGGAATTTTCACCAGCCCTTTTAGCAAAAACTATGTATAGGCCTACGTAATATACGTACGTTTCTCATGTTTAGTGGGTGGGCATCCACAGTATTGGCAGTTACTTTCGTTCCCATTTATTTCATACTCTTCGCAATCTCCTACGTCACATTCCTTACACGGGCCTCTTCCTATACCTCTACGGTCTAACATTTTCCTCTATACCTATACCTGGTCATTCAATTATTTTCATATACCACATTGTAATGCGGGATTTTATATTTTTCATATGTGCAATTTAATGTTTCATTTTTTTTGTTGTAAATTTATGGAATTTTGGTTCAAAAATAGACCATAATTAATGGTCAGGCATGTAACAAGAATATTTGTTAAGCATATAACATCTGTCATTATAGTACCTAACTGAAAGCGGCCATGGGCAATGAAGGTCATCCCATTGAATAACTAACTCTGTATCAGTAATTAAAATTTCGAATGCGTTCAGGTGTTTTGCGTATTGCACAATTTCAGCCTGCTTCAAGATGAAAAAATATCGTTTTCCTATGGCTAAAATTAATTTTACCACAGCTAAAGACTGACATTTGTCCTCTAACCGATTTAAAGAAATGCCAATTTCATTCATATAAAGAAAACCCTGAATTTTTAAATTTGTTCATCGCCGATGAACGGTAAAATTTGATTTCTTGTGCACGGTTCAAGATCATTTATAAAAACTTCTTTTGTGACCTTAACATCATCACAAGCATACAAAAAATTTGGGTTTGGGTCAGCAGAAGAGTTGTTTTGGTAAAAACAATTTCTTAAAAGATGATATCTTATCATGCTGAGTGAAATATTTTTAAAAGATCCCCATTTCCTTCCTTTAAACACACTGAAATGTGCTTCAAAGCGCATGCACCAATGGTGTCTTAGTGGCCCAAAACGCTTAATTTGGTTAGGAAAGTGAATCATAAAATGAAACTTGGGCTTTAAATTAATGTCTGGGTACTGAACTAAAAACGTCTCATGATGATATTTAATAGCTGCTTCGAGCTCCATTATGGTATCATTTAAAGCATATGCGGATGTGCATATATGTGTAATTTTTGCTAACAAGACAAAGTTTGAAAGCTTTGCATTGTCATTAGGAACCTTCTGTGCTAAAATGAATGGTAGAACTTCGATTAGAGCCAATGACGCGGAGGCTGATAGGGAAATATTTCCTTTCTCCGAAAGACAAGATTGGTCAAACAAAGTTGGCTTTGACTTAATTTCTAAATATGAGTATGGAAAAATTTCCAACTGTCCATTGAGCCAGTCAAGTGAAAACATTTTTTCCTCGTTTATGAAGTTTTGAAGCATAGCTTTCAACTAAACAAATACAACTCCTTCTAACAGAACGTGCATCGGATCATGTACCGCTATTTCAAGTGAAATATCTTTGATATGAAATAACGGCGATAGACAGTTTATTCCGTACTCTTTGCTCCAGCGCTTTCTTGCACCCACACTTTCTAGTTCATCTAAAATCTCACACATATCTAAATGATCTGTAGTTGTTCTTAGTTGAAAATCGTTTTCCATGAAACTACTCCAAATTTTCGGTCGCTCTCCGAGGCAAGTACGGCAACATTTTTTTGCAAAGGCCACCCCTTCTTTGAAGCCCCACAACTGATTTGATGCAGGGGTGTCTGCTGGAGTTCCCACAAGAACAGCGGTGAAAATTTTACCATTACCAAACAAGTCTATACCATTTTTCAAGCTATTCATACTTTCTATAAAATCAGATAAAATATTTCCCATACCGTACTTCCTAATATCAGATGATCTAGCAATAGCAAGAAGCTGTTTTGTGTGTAATTTCGATCTAAATTGCGGCGGAATATTACAAATTTCATACGTAAATACTGTCAACTTGTGGATCTTCCTGTGAACGCCAATTGGATTAACAGTTTCAATATCATCCACGTGCAAAATAATTTGAATACAAGTAGAAAGTGGTATCTTATTCTCTTTATAGTACTCCCCTTCGCACCAATCTCTCATGAGTGGCCCTTGACTTTCGTGAGAGTTTTGCATCCAGAAATTTACGTCAGGGGTTCTAATTAACGCTCGTAAACTGCACAAAATTGGGATTGAATATCCATAAATATTTTCACGGGATAATCTACCGTTTTTCCTTTTAGTTTTTTTCCCTAAGTACACAGGAATGCTTTCCAGTAAGTTAAACGTACTACCATAATATTTCATTCTAGAAGCATCCGATCTCATGTGATTCAATTTGGAAGTGAAATTAAACATGCTGTCATAGCGAGCTTCATTAAAATTAACTATCCCATTGCTTTCAATTTCAGCACAAATATTTTCTCTCAAGATGGAAAGAATTTCAATATTAAGAACATTAATTTCCTCAGCAATAATATTTAAAGTAGTTTTGCTTATGCCATGGGTTGATTCTAATTTTAAAAGGAATACCCAAAGGATTTCTCAATAGACCTTTTGCTTGGTTCTGGTACATCTCGCCTTTGTATTCTAAAATCATCTTCATTATCACTGTTACTTATCGATGTATCCAATTCAAATTCCATATCATTTAGTTCCCCACCCTCATTATTATAATTTAAATCATTATTCTCAGGCTCAGGTTCTTGCACATGCCTATGTTGACGACTACAGTGTACTTTGAATGCTGAGTAACTAGTTGATTTATAGGGACATAGTTTGCAAGCCACGCTGAAGGAGCTTTCATTCCGATGTAGGCTTAAAACATGCTGATTTAGACGGTGAGTGCTTGCTGTTCGATAGCAGCACATTGGGCATTTAATATCATTATTATTGATAGCCGCCATATTTAAAACAAATATGAGCCAATTTTATGACAAAATCAATATAAACACAAAATTCCACATATGATAAAAGCAATCCCAAAAATTACATTATGGCAACGAAAATAATTAAATTTTTAACACTAGGCCCAATTGACATTACTGTACCTATTGGAAAATCTAGTTTTAGTAAGGAACACGTTATTGTGAACTTCATGGTAAAAATAATATTAATATTCACTACCATTCGCCCGTAAAACAATAAACAAAGCCCATTATATACCATAAGCCTTGGTCCGGGGAGAAAATACTTTATTTTAATTAAAATTATCAGACAAATTGACACTTACCAAAAAATTATTACGTAGAATTTAACGAGTTCGTAAATATTAGATTAATTAGATTAACTGCCTTAAATATTCGAAAAAGCAAGCACGAAGCACATCCGAGATACGACCAATTTAAAAAAAACTTGTCCAGATACTAAAGTAAACAAACTTTCCCTTGAACTTGTGGAAAATTTAATGGGACGATGGGACACGAGGCGCTGCCTCTCTCTCTCAACACTACTTCGGGGGAGAGGGCAACGCACGGTAAAGACCGAAAAAGTTGCCAGTTAAAATTGCACGTATGAAATAGCACAATCAACCGCTACTTAAGAATGTTTCTTTAATTAAAAATTATCCAATTTTAACCCATTTATTTGAAGAAAGGCACTCAATTTGACAAAAGATATTTAAAAAGGAATTATATTCCTCTGATATTTTTTCATAATAGTATATTTGTTTTACCCCGCATTAAGCTCTAAAAAAAGCCCAATTGGGCGACAATCTTCTCATCTGGCAACACTTTACGATACCTCTTTATTTATAGTTTTTTTCCTCCAAAAAGGGAGGGGTGTACAGGTGAAGTTTTCCCCAAACCACGTGTTTACATTGTGATTTGAGAGGGTGGAATATAGCGCAGTAGTAACATGGTATACTTGGTTTCAGTTGGAATTTAGAGACGCTATTTTCTTTCCTATGAAATTATACATTATAAATCCATACGCCTTAGCTATTCCTCACTACCATTTCAATCTTAGTATAGCAATGGGGTTCCGAGAATTCTTTCAAGTTTTCTATGAAAGGATCGGACAATCATAAAATTAACGCTTGATTTATAATTAAATAAATTGATAGTCATTTTGAAATTTAAAATATTTCACGCATTTTTAGCTAAAATTCGAGGATTGCCTTTCAGTGAATTATTATAATTGAAATTGAACTGTATTTGATTTCGTTTAAATATCCGACCCCCTCTTAAATTGGTAAATTTCCATTTCCAGCTGATCTATATCTCTTCCACTCACTATACGCACGCCTAACGTTTTTACTGAAAGGTTTTTATAGCTCCTCTGGAAAGGGAAATTATAACCATTAAGGAATCGAACAATTTAGTTTGGTTTCGATATTGAAGTATTACCATACGTTATAAAATGGAATAGGCCTGCAATATATTTATGTGAGATTATTATTTAAAGTTTTTAGGAAGTGACATCGTATATTCTGAAATAATTTTTCTTTCTGCTTAAAGCACGCAACTAGATCATAGCTATGTTCGATGTGTGTTCTTAAATTATACCCGGATAGTGATCTCAATACGATCCAAAGTTGTTGGCTAGTGATCTTCATGTGAGATATGATTTCAAAAAGCGATTGAACATACATAGATCACAAAAGTTCACAAGGGAACACTGTTGCATCACTTCTATTAAACCTAGTTCACAGTTAGAACACAAACGAAACACTATGAGATCACTCCTGGACCACTCCGAGTGAGCTAAGAGTGTACCCTAGTGATCCAAAAGTGGTTTTATAATTTGCAGTGTAGTTTGTCTCGTGTCGTATCAAAATTCTAGCCTCCTCAAACCAGGACTAATTGGACAAGACGTATATTTTGGGTGAATGTCACGGTAACGTTCCTCAAGCGACCGTGCTTCATGCCAAACAATCAAACATTTACCACAATGCCGACATTGGCAACAACCATCGTGATTTCAGTTGTTTTGTCTTGCATGATCGTGAACGTAGAAGATACTGTAGTCTGTAATGAGAAAAGGACGTCCTAGCACGTTTTGAAACCAATCCCTATGCGGGTGAGAGAAGAAGTTGCACTAAGCCTTTGACTCACCATGAGTGGACTAATTGAAGCCGATCCATTCATTTTGAGAGAGGTACTTATTTCTGACGAGACTACGCTTCACCGCATATTTCCCAATAATGGACCCAACAAAAGCTTCACTGGTTACGAAACCATTACCATCAAATGCGATGGAGGGTTAATTTTTGGGTGGGCATTTTCGGAAACTGAATTATCGGACCCTTCTTTTTCGATGAGAGCATCAGTGGGGACATTTACCTGGACTTTCTACGTCATGACTTAGTGCTTGAAAATTTATTGCAAGACATGGACAGTCGTCTTGAAGAGTGCCTCCACCACAATGGTAGACACATCGAATATTTAAGTTATATATATCAAACAGATTATTGGTTGTAATTTGAGACCTAAGTACTAGGGCTATTCGTAGGACTGTTTTTTAAACAACTTTTTGCGTTCAGCATATTCCCCAATATCTCTTTTGTACCATCTCAGCCGAAAACAATATCAACCTTAATTCCAACAAAGAGAATATAGGGGAGGAGTGGAACCTCCCCCGCTTCACAAGCGCAAATAGTTATGTCTCGCCTAAATTATACTAGCGGTACGAGGGAGTTTCCGGCTCAGTCGCGCCACCTACGATATCATTTAATGTCTCAAACGGAAATGCCTCGGTACTGCGCGTTGAAGATGCGCGGTAGAAAAGCGTGACAAGTTTTTTCCCTCTTTCCACTCCTCCCCTATACTCTCTTTGATTCCAAACATCTATTTACAACCTGTATTTGAGTTCTATAATTTAATATAGTGACGTCATACATTGGCAGTATTGGGAGATTGTCCACAAAGGAAGGTGTTGGTCTGAACTCATCCACACTGTAAATAGCTATTCAATATCGTTTCTCAGACAGCCGATGCCAACTAATATCATTATGTAGATGTGGAGTTTAAAACGTCCACTATCGTAATTAATTAAATTACTATCCCATATTCTAACTTTTAGCCATTTAAGAGTACAATTCTGCTAGATAAATGTATAATATTGAAACTTTACGATATTTTTAAACAAGATGTGTAGACATATATGCTTATTTCCTTGTCATAGGGGCCAATGCTAGGGAGTTGGGAGCACAAATATCCGTATCTTAATGCTGTAGACCCCCATGTTTTTCAACACTTTCCGCTCAGTTTGACGAAAAACATACACCATTCAGTGACACATAAAAATGACATTTTTGAAAGAAGTAATAAGATTGAAGTTTATATTGTTACTTTACTATAATTAATTCCATTTGAAGTCAAATTTACTTGCGTCGAAGTGTATAAATTTAAAGGAAAAATGTTTAAATTGAAATAATTTGTCACCCACTTTATTTAAATGAAGTAATATTGTCTTAATTATGAGCTTAATTTCTCATTACCTACAATGATCTAATAGACTTTGACATTATGGTTTAGGTGTGGACCATATTCGCCATTTTGTTCGTGTTCTTTGTATTAGTGTACACCTATCTCACCCGTTACTTGGAGGAAAACAATGGGGAAAGTATACTGGATACATTATTAAACAAGCTTTTTCAGACAATAACTCTGCTTTTCGGTCAAGGTGAACAAAAACCGTTATTCAAAATTCTTAGTTTATAGAAGATAATTCCTAAATTTTTAGCAAGGGTCACTCTGTACTTTATCTTCCTTTCGGAACTTAATACTGAACAATAAAAACAGAAAACCAAACACCTTAGAACTAGGAAATACATAATTTTCATGAAAGTAGAAGACCGCCTTTTACCCTTGAATTCATTCCCCGGTGTATCCACGGTGCTGGACTGTAATATTTTTTGTGAGTCAAAGCTAGCAGACGATTTTTCAGTATACCGTTGATTCGTCCTATGTTAATGACTGAATTTTAGTTTAAAAATGAGTTCAAAAGTATTAAAAACTATTTTTAAAAAGGCTATTTCGATTCGCTTCTTCATGAACAGAAAATAATTTATAAAAAAAATTTCTCAATTTGTTTTGTTTCGAGACTTGCGAAGAGAAACTAGACAATTATAAAAGGGATGCATCAGAAGGGTTGAGCTCCCAAATATTTCTATGTATCTTTTACACGATAAACTCCATGACATAAGATGAAGTAAAAGTCACAAAATAATACTAACAATAAAATACAGTTCTAGTTAAAAAAATAATTGTAACAGGAAAGGTAAGTGTGAAATGCTAAAATGAGGTCCTTGTTAAATAAAGAGGGGATTTTAGTTGGTACCTTTTACATGAAACTAGAATTTATTTTGATTACTTTGAAGGTAAAGCTTTCTCAAAAAGATAATGAAGATTATTTGTGTAATTGGATGATTGCAAAAGATATATTTAAAGCCAACTGTTCTTGTATGGCCGGGCTGGGAGAATCATATTCTCATGTGGATGCAATATTATTTTTAATTGATTTAGGTGTCTCAATTTTGGAAAATCAGTTTTTGACTGAAAAATTCATTAAATGGCTTGTACCTCATTTAAAATAAGTGTCATCCAAGCGTGCGCGGTATATTAACGTTTCATCAGCCAAACATCGTAAAAAAGTTGGGAGCGATTAGTTATTGACGATATAGTACCAACCAGGCGGCAAAATAAGCAAATATCGGTTAATCGAGTTAAGGATGTTGAATTAAAGGAATATTCTGAAGTACAAGTGCTTTCTGTATGTCCTAAGAGGAATTAGGGTGGGTTTCTTCTTCCAAAGTTGAAGGTTTCCCTGCTATGTTATGATATTAAATTAGCCAAAGCCTAGGCCATTTACGTCGTTGCAGTGTTAATTTAAGCCCCGCACTTTTGTACCAGAAAATCTTAACTAAAAAAATATTCTCTAGGACTGTTCACGAGCTCGAGCCAGCTCGGGCTCGTGACGAGCGAGCCGAGTTCGAGCCGAGCCGAGCCGCCACTTATGCGGCTCGATTAATTAACGAGCGAGCTTTTTTATGGTCGAGCCGAGCCGAGCCGAACTTAGCCCGCTCGCGAGCTTGGTCACTGATATAGTGCTTTCCTTTTAGTCTTTATTCTCTCCATCGATAGCGTTCTGTTGTATTATTACATGAAATAAAGCGTGGGGAAAAAATCTCTCGTCTCTAACCTTGAGCATATTTTAAAGAGCGGGTTTTACTGAACCACTACATTCCTAAACATGGGATGGCATTTATGGTCATTCTCAAGTTTGACGTTGGTAGTAGCAATTTTTTTAAAGATTGTAATCGCGCGCTTTCACTGAGTCCAGAAAACACACGACTACGTAGTTTCAGTTAATTAATCATTTATTTGTATAGCAAGCCGGTTAATTTATATTTACAATCCGTTAATAAAGTTAATATATATCTATTACAATCCGTTAGTAAAGTTAATATATATCTATTACAATCCGATAAAAAACATATAAACAAGCAAATAAAGTTAATTTATATAACAAAAGGTATTAAATTGATCTTGATGCCGGTCATCTTCCAACTGCCCTGATTCCCGGGCTACCTTTGAATTTATCCCCTCTGGCCTCGGGGATCGTCCAATCCGGGGCTCGAGCAGACGACAGGTCCAAGGTTCAGTACTCCGGGAATGGGCGCCGTCTAGCGGGGATCCCTGGGGTTATTGTACCTTGCTCCATCTGGTGGTGAACCCTGGTAACGGGCTCCCCGTTACATCCTCCCCCTCTGCAAGAAAGAAGCAGCGGCCCCCGGTAAAAGGGGAAACAGCAGTGGAAGGCCGCAGGGAGTATCTGAAACGAAATATAGGGAGGGGAAACCCCACCCAAAGCCAGGGAACTGAATTCAACTACACAGGTGGACCACAGATAAGGAGTTACGGAAAAAAACATATTTATTGAATCCCAACGGGGGGAAAAGGGGACATGTCCACTTTGGGGAGGGAAACCAAGAAAATAGCCAGTATGGCCTACAAATAACCAAAACAGACAAAGAATACTATATGTGTTAATGTTGTCGTTGTTTTTTTTTTTTTTTTTTTAGTCTTAAGTAATAATAATGGTGGCAAAAACCATGTTTTACGGGAAAATTGATTATTTAAACGTAAAGAGGGAACGACACTGGGTTCCACTCAAAAAAAAAGGAATGTTACAAAATATGAAAAGAAAACAAAGCGGAAAATCCGGGAAAACAACGCTTAGTCTGAGTAACGGAATAACTTTTGAGAGGTGGACCACAAAATAGTGGCCACTTCCGCGACCGGTAACGCCTTGGCCTGCGCAATCCTGTTAATTACCGTCAATGCCAATCCAGGGGATGGTACAGCTGGGGAAGCTCGGTCCAGGGAAAACATTGGCGCCCCAGACTGTGCCAACAGGCGTTCCACCGGGATACCATGCAGGAATTCTGTCATGAACTGAGGATCCATGGCCGGGGATAGCGCCAGATATAGGCGTGGGAACCTGGCTAGGAACTTGTTTGCTACTTCACGGCCGCCGGAGAAGTTCAACAATATTATAACGTGCCCGGGAGGGAGCTCCTCGCCTAGCAGGCGGTAGCATGTGCGAAAAACGTCCTTTTCCTGACGTCCTTCTCGGCATTGGACTAGGACGGGATAGTCATAAAGCGCCGCTAGACGCAGCTGGCGCCGAAATGCCTGGCATTGAAGCTCCGGGGGACATAGGTCGATGACCCGGGATGCGTCTAAACCTATTGCGCCAATCGCGCGGACTTTAGAAAAGGCCAAGGCCTTAATTAAATTGCGTTCAATGCGCTCGTCCTGCAAATACGCCTTAGCGTACAGGGGCGGGATGCCCACTGCACCGAGAACCCCGGGGTTTGCTAATACGGATTGAATGAAATCGATATCGAGTTCATCCGGAATGGCGCCGAAATGGGATATGCATCCTTAAAAATTTCCCGGGAAACGTTCCGGGAGGGTGCGGACGTGCCGGGTAAAATGTTTTAAATCTGTTCCAGTCCGGGATGCGTAGCATGGAAGAGAGCAAAAGATATCCACGTAGCGTATTGGTAGACCCTCTTCATCTCCTTCGTTCATTGAATGATCAGCTGTAGTAGGGAGGGCTAAGGCCTGCTCCTCCACTACCGGGGTAAGGGAGGCCGCCGAACCCGGATTTTCGGTTGATCCGATACCTAACGCCTGATCCTCTGCCACCTCCTCAGTTTCCTCGGTGATCTCATCTTCTAATGTTGCCATCGTTGCTGACGCTTGGGGAAGGTCTACGTTCTCAAGTTCTTCGATTATTTCAACTACCTCTGGTTGTATAGTCGCCTCGATATTTTCCGCTAACAACGGTTGAATTGTCATGTGGCCCGGGACGTCATCGTCGTCACTTGACGCCGCCTCCCTGTCACCAGAAAGTTGACCCGAACAGATATTTGGGAATGCGCTAGCCATAGTCTGAAAAGTAAAAGGTGGACTGTAGACAGTTAGTCTCATCACGTGCTTCACCATAAGGCATGGCGAACAATCTCAAACGGGGGGTACGCAAACGGCTGGGGCTTCATACTGAAATTGCGCATGCCCAAGAGTCGGGCTTGGTCGCGATGAGTACCGAGAAAAGCCGCAATTTGTTTGTACGATCGTAACTTCTCCCTAACTGGTTCCGGTGTATAATAATATACATCCCCAATGCGACCTCCGGTATCCTTTCTCAAAACTATTTCCCTTTAACACCCATACCGAAAAGGAGCCATCAACACATTGTCCTCATCCTCCGGGGCTATCTCCGGCACCGGGTCCTTTTGACTACCACGTTTCCGCCTACCCTCACCGGAAGGACCTGCCACAGCTAGGTCTACCCCTTCCTGTTCCTGTTCCAGATCTCGAATCCGGCGACGGAGGTTATATTCCCCCCGTGGGGTCGGGGTGGGAAGTAAGTCATGTACTACCGAAAAGCTATGATTCGGATCGGGTATAACCGGGTCTATATCGATCGATGTTGGTGGCCCATCACCGATCCCTTCAGCCTGGCTTTGACGGGGCCGGAAGTCATATACTCTAACGGGTACCGTATCCCAGACATTCTCCTGTCCTTCCCGGGAATTGGCCTCGTCAAACGACCTTTCATCTTGCGTGACAACCATCTCCGGTCCCTGTCCCTTATCTGGGTCGACGCCGTTCTCCATTTCCTGTGTTACCGGTGGGATTTCTATCTCTGTGGCTTCTTGAGTTTCTAGAACCACCGAGGTCAACAGCAGTTTTAACTGATTGATATGCCAAGTACCGGCCAAGGCGCCTGACTCTAAATCCATGATAACATAGGAAACTGGGGATATCTTTTCGACTACTCTATAGGGACCCTCCCAAGCTGGAGCTAACTTAGCCGAGAACTTAGCTGCAGCGTTCGACAAGCTATGTCCTACTTTCCATACTAACTGCCCCATTTCTAGTTCACCATTGGAATAGTTCCGATCATAAAAGCGTTTTTGTTTAGCGCTCGCTTGCTCATTCATCTCCTGTGCAAAGTCAATGGACAGTTGCCATTCCCGGAGTGGCCCATCCTCATAACCCCTTATTTCTCCTTCTATGTCCTCAGGGACTCCGGCAAATGTACGCTCATCCCAGGGTAACGTCGGCTCATAACCATGATGTAAATAAAACGGAGATGAACCAGTGGAAGTATGTATGGCACTGTTAATGGCCAACTGAATAAGGGGCAAGCTTTCGTCCCACTTCGTATGGACATTCCCGGTATAAATACTCATTATTTCACCTATAACCCTGTTTGCTCGTTCTGTCATATTCGCCTGGGGATGATAAGGGGATGTGAATTTTAACTGAATTTTTAACATGTGACATAAGCGCTTCCATAAGACAGATATGAACTGAGGTCCATTGTCCGATAATAAAGCAGTCATCGTACCATGACGTGAAACATACTGTAATAGAATCTTACATAATATAGGGGCGGTAACACTTCGTGCCGGGTATAGCTCGACATACTTGGTAAAATAATCTACCATTACCACTAAGAACCTATTCTGGGATTTCGTTACTGGTAAAGGACCCATAATATCAATCCCCACTAGATCTCCGGGATGGATTTTATGGGAGGGAATCATTAAACCTGGTCTCTTAGTGTTCCTACTCTTATACCTCTGACAAGTTTCGCATCCCCGGACATAGTCTTTAACCAGGGAATACAACTTAGGATGGTAGTATTTAGCTTGCACCCGTTTATAAGTTGCGGTGCGACCTCTATGACCCGAGAGCGGATGGTCATGGTAGGCTTGACATACCCGGGGTACTATCGCGGTTGGAATAACTACCTTTTCCGGTTGAAAACCCTGGGCTATCCGGTATAACATATCCTCTTTAAGTATATACAATTTTGACGCCTTTCCACGTTCCAAGTCCTGTCTAACAGACAGCCAGTACGGATCACTAGCCTGTGCTAGCTTAATATCAGCCTTAGTTGCTACGTCTAACGGGAGACCTACCACTACCGGGTTACACGATACCATATTGACCCGGACTTCCTGGTCTTCCGGACCGGGCGACTGATCTGTGTCGTCCGTTTCTAAAACCTTTGGAATGACCGTGTCCAAATCTGATACCGGGCATCGAGACAAGGCATCGGCAACTACATTTTCCCTGCCGGATTTATGCAAGATTTCAAACGGCATAAACTCCTGTAGTTCCAAAGCCCTTCGCATTAGCCTGCTCTTTTTATCTTTTAACCTCAACAACCAACATAAAGCCCGGTGATCTGATAGAACTGCAAACTCTCGCCCTTCAATGTAATGCCTGAATTTACGTACGGCTTCTACAACCGCTAATGCTTCCTGCTCAGGGGTACTATATTTCAATTCCGAAGGTCTTAAGAGACGACTGGTATATGCTAGGGGGACTTCTACTTCCCCTTGGATCTGGGTTAACATACCCCCGACACCGATGCAACTAGCATCCGTGGTGACAATAAATTTCCATCCGGGGTTGGGGCCTGTAGCATAGCTGCATCCGCTATAGCCTGTTTTAAACCTTGATAAGATTGTTCCTCATTATCTCCCCATCGCCATCGCTGGTGTTTTCGTTTTAATTGATTAAGAGAGGCCGTAAGATCTGCGAAATGGGGAATAAACCGGGAATGAAACCCACACATTCCCAGGAAAGAGGACACCTGTTTTATGGTTCGTGGTCTGGGAAAGTTCCGAATCGCTTCTACTTTCTCAGGATCAATTTGTACCCCTTGTGCGCTTACAACGTAGCCGAGTACCGAGACCTTAGAAACTCCGAAGCTCGACTTTCTTAAATTAAGTGTTAAACCGGCGTGTTTCAGCTGCGAAAACACATACCGAAGAGCTTCCAGGTGATTCACCCAGCTGGCGTTAGCGATAACAATATCGTCCAGGTATACTCCAACTCCAAATCGTCTTGCATACTTCAAAACCTTATTCATTAACCGGGAAAAAGTGAAAGGGGCATTCTTTAACCCGAAGGGCATTACTAGCCATTCAAATTTCCCTTCCCTTGTGACAAATGCCGTTTTCTCAATATCATCCGGGTGCATCTCTACCTGCCAGTAACCGGACTTTAGATCAAGCTTAGTAATATATTTGGGCTTTCCCATGGAATCTATGATATCTTCGATGCGTGGCACCGGATAGGGATCGTCTACTGTAACACTATTTAACCGGGTAACATCTATACACATTCGTTTTTCTGTTGTATTTTTCTTACCCACCACTATAGTAGGGGACGCCCACGGACTATCCGAAGGCCTGATTAACCCCTGTTGCAACAAGTCCTTGACCTGAGTGTTTATTTCTTCATTGGCCACCCGGCTATGGTTATATGGTTGGCGATGAATAGGGACAGTTCCTGGTTTTAACTTAATACGGTGTCGCAATAGGTGAGTTCTACCTGGACGACCGGTAAACAGAGATGAAAATTCTTGACAGATACTGATTAAGTCCCCCATTTCCTGTTCCGTCAAGGTACCCATGTTTAATTGGGACACATCAACTGTCCCAGTGTCAAGTTCGTGGTTTTGAGTAAACCCGGGCGCATGATCTCGCAAATAAATGAGGGGGAGAGTATACCCACAATACCGGAATTCGTTGCGTTCATGGTCGATGCTAGCTCGCAGCTCGTCCAAGAGGTCCATTCCCAGAATAATTGGGAATTCTATATCTTTCAGAACGTGAAAACGCACCGGTATTGTACCCATTTGTCTCCCCAAATCTATTTCCAAGTCAATATAACCTACAGAAGTCGTAGTTATTCCTTTTTGTATACCCTTGACCATCTTCGACTGAGGAACCACCAATGAAATAACGCCCAATTTATATAAGAAGTCCCAGGCAACAATACTGAGATCAGCCCCACTATCCAGGAAAGCTATACAGGGTTTACATGCAATCTGAATCGCTATTCCCTTAAGTCGACTGTTGTTAACCTGATCCCCCGGGACGGAATTAAAATGAATCGGGTCTTGTGTATTCCGGCGCACATCCTGAGACCCATACAGGATGCGTCCTAAGCATTTCCCGCACCTGGTGCCGGACCTTGGGGGGCCACAGGTGGAAGTGCGGGTAAATTTCTCGGATGCGTCGGGCGAGGAGGTGTTCCTGCCGGTCTGGGGCAATCTCGACGAAGATGGCTAAAACTACCACACCGATAGCAAGCCTGGGATAGTGGTGGTCTATTCGGGCCACTCGTCTGTCCGGTATTACTGCCCGTGGTCCCAGAAGGACCGGAAAAACGTACCCTTGGGCTGGGATTTGAAGGATATCCCCTGTTCCCCCCTGGGCATACCTCCGGTCTAAACCACTCTGGATACGGCTAAACTCTTGCTGCACTTGAGTCATGGTACGACATAAACCTACCGGCAACAGCAAGGTGATTTCCGGTAAAATATTGGTAGTTAAAACCTCGACAAATTCACGTTCTGAAATCGGCTCCAACAAGGTCTCGTTCAACTGCATAACTCGTCTACGAAATGAATGTAGGTCTTCACCCATACCCTGTTTTAAACTATATAGGGTGATCCTAATTTCTCTGTCTCTTCTGGAGGACAAATATTCGTGGGTGAATTGTTGAAGGAAATATCCCCAATCCCCGGGGCGACTAGCATGGCGGCTAAGATTTTTCCACCAGCTAAGAGCATCTTCCTTTAAGGATAAGGGTATAAATAAGTCTATGTCCTGAGCTGTAAACCTATGATACCGAATAAACATTTCCATTTGACATAAATATTCTTTGGGATCCTCCCTACCCGAAAAACTAGGCAACATAATGGCCGGTCCCAGAACCGGGTTATAACGCGTGCCACTGGCTGGGGTGGCCACTATCTGTACCGGGTTAGTTGGGTTCACCGGCGGGGGTGTAGTAGTTCCAGACACTCTATGAGTTACACGGGGCGGCGTTAGTGGCTGATTGCCCCCCGAAACCTGCTGAGCGAGGGCAGCAGGGGGTGATGGATTAACCCCCATGGTCCTATACGTTACTCGAGGTGGTGTTTGAGGTGGAATGACCACCGGAATATTCTGAGCTGGCGTAGCAGGGGGTGAGGGGTTGGTCCCCATCGTCCTACGAGTTACTGGAGGTGGTGTTTGATGCTGAGCTGGCGTAGCAGGGGGTGAGGGGTTGGTCCCCCTCGTCCTACGAGTTACTGGAGGTGGTGTTTGATGCTGAGCTGGCGTAGCAGGGGGTGAGGGGTTGGTCCCCCTCGTCCTACGAGTTACTGGAGGTGGTGTTTGATGCTGAGCTGGCATAGCAGGGGGTGAGGGATTGGTCCCCATCGTCCTACGAGTTATCGGAGGTGGTGTTCGAGGTGGATTGACCACCGGAACATGCGGAGCTGGCGTAGCAGGGGGTGAGGGGTTGGTCCCCATCGTTCTACGAGTTACTGGAGGTGGTATTCGAGGTGGGTTGACCACTGGAACATGCGGAGGTCGAAGAACAGGGCCTCTACCCGGCTATTCCAGGGGTTACCATACAGGAGCTTCCCCCGGCTGGTCGAAGGGGAGGGGGGGGGGCAGAGGCTAATACCTGTCTCTGATGCAAGGGCGACGAGGTTCTCAGTACCTGGATATTTGGAGGGGGTGCCCTTAACGGGAATAAAGGGGTAATTCCCCGCAGTGGCTCCCGATGTAGCTCACCCGTCCCTAGGTCTTCACGAAAAGGACCTACGCGGGTCCGAATTCTTTCGGCTTCAATCCTAGCCCAATTTTGCCAGGCTTTACGTTGTTGAATATCGACAGCATCTAACTCGGAAGGTCGTAAGACACTACTAGACCGGGATAATATACTGGAAGTTGCCCTATGGGGAGGTCCTGAGCCATTAAGGCCCTTATATTCTAAATCACAATCCTTGAGGAACCGGTCCATTAGGTCAAAAGAGCCGGGACGCGCTTGCACCTGACACCCAGTGCCAGGGTTTAATGTTAGGGGTATGGGAGGCCCAGTCTGTTTAATATTGCCAATTGGCAGCTGGGGATTAATACCTTGACGAGGCGGGGGTATATTAAATCCATGTAACGGGGTATGTCGATTATAACCCACGGTAGTACCGATTTCCCGTAATATCAAAAGACCCACATAACCCAGGGTAACAGTAACCGCAAATGGAATAATATACGGTAAAAATATTTGATCAAAGAAAAAATAAAGCCCCATTTTAGATTTGAACAAATAAGAAGACCAATTAAATTAAGAAGGCCTATCTGGCAATAAGACCGAGGCCTAAGATGGCGGCCCCTGAAGTTAAGCTCTACCTATACACAATGACGCGGCCCAAAAACGCTTAGCGACCGAGGCTTAGGATAGATGGTTTACGGATTTTATTCATTTAGATAATTAATTTTGACCCAAAGTAAGAATTAATTCAGTAATCTTACCGAGAAATTGATGTTAATTAAGTAAAGCAACGGAAATCAGAAAAAGAAAAACTTTTCTTCGTAGTCGGATAAACTTAATATCTTGTGATATAACTAGTTCGGCAGTCAACGTGAAATGGCTTCCAAAAACTGGGTGCTGGCAAACACCGACAAAAAGAAGCCAAAAACTTAAGCTCCACCCTATCACGCGGTTCAGAGAGCGAGATGTAGCCCACCGGGGAATCCTACATAGCCCCTTTGCTCACGCTTACCGAACCAAAATACAGAGTATATAACCGAGTAAAGAAATTCGTAAGATTGACTTATCGTTCGTAGAGTCCCTGGTTGGTCGTGCTGGTAGAGTGTTCCCGTCGTCTGCGGAACACCCTCAAAGATCCCCCCAGGCCGGATCAGGGGCTCACTGTAGGGTGTTCTAATCCCACGTTGTGCAGAAGGAACACACTAAGATGCACATCAGCCCACAAGTCCGGTAGTATACCAAAAGTTCACTCGGTGTAAAGACGTCCGTATAAAAACGCAAGTCCGTAATAAACACAAACTCCGGGAGATAAAGGCGCGAAAATCAAAAAGTTATGTCCTCACTCGGGGCACCAATTGTAATCGCGCGCTTTCACTGAGTCCAGAAAACACACGACTACGTAGTTTCAGTTAATTAATCATTTATTTGTATAGCAAGCCGGTTAATTTATATTTACAATCCGTTAGTAAAGTTAATATATATCTATTACAATCCGATAAAAACATATAAACAAGCAAATAAAGTTAATTTATATAACAAAAGGTATTAAATTGATCTTGATGCCGGTCATCTTCCAACTGCCCTGATTCCCGGGCTACCTTTGAACTTATCCCCTCTGGCCTCGGGGATCGTCCAATCCGGGGCTCGAGCAGACGACAGGTCCAAGGTTCAGTACTCCGGGAATGGGCGCCGTCTAGCGGGGATCCCTGGGGTTATTGTACCTTGCTCCATCTGGTGGTGAACCCTGGTAACGGGCTCCCCGTTACATCATAATTTACTTCCCAAATTATATGTAATCGAGCCAGCTCGGCTCGCTCGATCATTTTTCGAGCCGAGCCGAGCTAGAGCCGCCGTTTTTTTTTTGACTCGAGCATAGCCGAGCTTTTTAAAAGCTCGCTCAGCTCGGCTCATGAACAGTCCTNAATGTCTGATTAATTTTATGGATTCTAAACCACCCTTAACAACTTTTTTCTTTATAGAATTAACTATTAGTTGGATCTCTTTGAAATTAACCACAAAATTAGGGCCCAAATTTTAGTTCACTGCAAAATTTCAAAGCAGCAAAGATGGTCGTCAGCCTTGTCGCCCATTAGATATACTAGCGCATTTTCTTGGTTTTCCTCATTCTTAGAACTGATGTCTGCGCGGACGGAGTAGCCATAGGTAGTGTATCGAAAGCCGCACTCCGCGAAACGTCTAGGTACTTCACTGGAGCACAGTCTTGCGCGATTACAACGGCGGTATAGAGCTAAGCCTTAGTCTTTTTGGCACTTACACGAGCTAAAGAGTCCGACAACGCGACGTTACGTAGTTTTCATTCTGACCCCATGTTGTATTTCTACTTCATTAGAAATTACACTATTAAGCTTGATTAAACATAATCTTTATTCCCTTAAGTTATAAAGTTAGTTTAGTCTAAACGACCGCGTCACATCGTGATTAAGTAGAGAACTGCCCGAAGGCTTAAGATAGAAGCTTATATATACAAGAAAGAGAATGCTAACTCTGTAAGTTCAAATCAATTCAGTTCATACGCTAAACTAGTTAAGTTTACATAATATCACAGGAATCGCCCCGGAAGCTGGTCATTTAGGCAATCAAACCTTAGAAAACTGAAAAATGACCTATAATTATTTCGTAACATTCAAGTTAAAACTCTACTAGAAACTGTTTAGCTTATACCAGGAATCGCCACGGAAGCTGGTCCTCTAGGCAATCAAACCTTAGAAAATTGCAAAATGACTTAAAGTTATTTCGTAACATTCATGTTAAGCGTATTATCAGAAATGTTAAGGGTATAAATGAGAGAGGCTGACAATATGTTTAACTAGCTTTATTCAGTGCGTTAGCGAGAGTGACTGTAGGTCCAATAGGCCAGTCTAGATTACGACTCGGGAGACACCCCCTTGTGAGGTTGTCTACTGAGATAACGGGTGTTACAAAGATTAGGTCACAGCATGATTATCTAAAAAGGTCTTGGTTTGGACCAAGGCCGAAAAAACAAACGATATGTGTGAGGTTTATCAATTGACTGAAGTTCAGATATTGAAATTTTTTCTAGTTCTTTTTATCCACTCAATCCTTAATCAATATTTAATTCAATCAACTGATTTTACTGTTAATCGATCTAGTCCCTCTAAATTAATTGAAAAAATTACATATCTACGCTTTTTCAAGAACTATTACATTTTCGAAAACATTTTATCATGAAATTAATTGTTCTTGAAAAAGGGTAGATATGTAATTTTTTCAATTAATTTAGAGGGACTAGATCGATTAACAGTAAAATCAGTTGATTGAATTAAACATTGATTAAGGATTGAGTGGATAAAAAGAACTAGAAAAAAATTTCAATGTCTGAAACTTCAGTCAATTGATTATCCTCACACATATCGTTTGTTTTTTCGGCCTTGGTCCAAACCAAGACATTTTTTTATAATATCTGTTCCTTCAGTCTTAATGTAATTAAATTTTGAATAATTATGTTTGCTTTACCGTCATACATTTGTACTCTAAAATATAATGGTGCATTCAAACACCATATATGCTGTTTTTTCCAGTGCCATAAAAGACATAATTTAGGGTGTACTTTAACCCCATTTCTAATATTATTTGCAAGTATTAAGGAAATATTAAGCATTTATGCACCATTTACAGTGGCTTTTACCATCTTTTTTAGACAATCTATTGAACTTCTAATATTACTTAGTTTAATGGTTTTAAAAGTAGGGAAAAAGTACGCTACCTATGTCACCTTATTAAACCAAGTGAAGTGAAATAATTGTTAAATATTTATTATAACCACTACACCACAGACACGTGGTAAGTCCAAGTTTTCCAAGAGATCTAACTAATTATTACGTCCAATCAAGATGGTTAAAACATGTACCTACCTGGGCTCGAACCTGGGACTTTCCGCGTGTGTAGCGGACGTGATAACCACTACACCACAGACACGTGGTAAGTCCAAGTTTTCCAAGAGATCTAACTAATTATTACGTCCAATCAAGATGGTTAAAACAGGTACCTACCTGGGCTCGAACCTGGGACCTTCCGCGTGTGAAGCGGACGTGATAACCACTGCACCATAGATACGTGGTAGCACTGAGTTTTCCAAGAGATCTAGCTAATTCTTATGTACAATCACGATCGTCAATACATGTATCTACCAGGGCTCGAACCTGGGACCTTCCGCGTGTGAAGCGGACGTGATAACCACCACACTACAGATACGTAGTGACACTGAGTTTTCCAAGAGATATCTAGCTAATTATTATGTCCAATCACGATGGTCAAAGCCGTACTTCTGTAATTAAGTAAAATTAACATACTTAGACTTAATTGTTTTGATCAAGCTGGCCGATAGCACACCCTGAATACTTAATTGTTAATTTAAGATAATTCCGAAAAGTATCTTCGCTGTAGTTTTTAAGTTATCGGTGGGGAAAAATCACGAAAAACCCATGTTAATCTCCATAGGAAATTAGCAAAAGCGGGTGAATATTACTTTAACGTTACAAAACGGTATCAAGTCATATCCGGCCCTGTAGAATAATAGGCCACGTATCCTGTTTCTTTTTTACGTCTCGCCAATAAAGCATTAACATAAAATTTTACAAGTTAAAAGAAAATTAAAGATAATAAATTTTAACATCGTTTTTTACAATTGGCTAGAAAATTAAAGATAATAAATTTTTAACATCGATTTAATTCGTGTCGATATCGGTTGATAGGGCCGGAGACCTGGATAGGGCATCCGCTATGTACATTTGTGTTCCCGTAACGTAGACCATGTTAAATTCGTATTTGGATAATCTTAGGACCAAACGCTGTAGGCGGGGCGAGAGGTCATTTAGTGGTTTTTCGAAAATTGCAAGTAGTGGTTTGTGATCGGTCTCAATCAGAACTTTAGTGCCCACTAAATAAAGCGGAAGTGTTCGACCGCATAGACTACTGCAAGTAGCTCTTTCTCAATTTGGGCCCATCTTTTCTGGGCTTCGGGGAGAGATGTGGACGCATACTCTATCGGCTGATTTCCTTGTAAGAGCACAGCGCTTATACCGTTTTGGCTTGCATCTACGGACAATACGCTTTGCTTTTGAGGGTTGTAAAAGGAGAGGACTGGTGCCTTCATGATGTCGTGTTTAAGGCCATCGAAGCTCTTTTGAGGGACCGTATACCACTCGAATTCCACCGCTGATTTTAGTAGTTGTCGTAACTGGGCGGCCTTCTCAGAGTGGTACGGAATGAACTTGCTAAGGTAGTTTATGATACCCAGGAATCGTTGCAGTTCTTTTTTGGTAGTGGGTGGTGTTAGTGCCTCAATTGCTGACGCCTTTTTTCCGTCAACATGAACCCCAGACTGAGAGGTTCTGTGTCCAAGGTAGGTGATGGTTAGAACTGCCAACTGTAGTTTCATCTTGCTAATTGTTATGCCTGCAGCCCTTGCCAGTGTAAGTACAGCTGTTAATCTTTCGTTGTGTTCTTCCTCTGTGGCGGCCGCTATTATGAGATCGTCCGTTGACACGTCAACCCCGGGTACGTCACCAAATAAATCATTCATGATTCCTGGGCATATCTCTGAGGCGCTTGATATTCCATAGGGCATGCGCAGAAAACGAAATCTCCCGTATGAAGTCGAGAATGTGCATACTCGGGAACTTCGTTCATCCAGCTTTATTTGCCAGAATGCAGACGTCGCATCCAAGGCAGTGAATATCTTGCAGCCTTGCAACTTGCTGAAGATTTCTTGCGAGGTCGGGACTTTACAATGTTCACGTTTTATCTATTTATTCAGCCTTCGGGGGTCCAGGCAGACACGAATAGATTTATCACCCTTCGGGACAACCACCAATGGGTGAACCCAATCAGTAGGTTCGGTCACTGGGATGAAGACTTTCAGATGCTGCATGCGGTCTAACTCTTTCTTCAGAGGTTCTCGGAATGAATGGCGTATACTTCTGGCTGGAACTATCCACGACTGGGCGTCGCCCTTTAAGGCGATATGATGCTGTACCGGTAGGCATCCCATGGGTCCGAAAACGTCTTCGAATTGCTGTATTATCTGACAAGGGAGAAGGTTCTTCTGTGGAGCTAAATAGCATACTCGTTTATCTGTTAGAACCTTTTCCTCTGGACTGACCAATCTCTTAATAATTCCCAACTCTATTAGTGCGGTTGCACTCAGGATGGGTATAGTGTTTTGTGCAGTAATGTAGAATGTACACGTGTGTAGAATAGTAGATGGCGCCACCTCCACAGTTTGTATTACTATAAGAAACCCAGAGATAGTAACGAGAGTGGGGAGAGAAAATGTTAACAGATTTTTCAGGAGTAAGGAGCCTGAGGTAGAAGGTCGAATCTTAGGGGAACTAATATCTGTGTAACCATAAATATTAACCCTTTCGAATTAAAAAATAAACTGTTTATTTGACCTTATTCTACAATAACGAATAAATACAACAAATGGCGACGGAGCTTGACGCCCCTGCGGGTTTCCCAACCGTAGTCTTTCGAATACATGTTCTTTCTTCTCAGGAAGGAATAAGACTTGTCTCTACAAGATGTGGCCGGTATAGCACAAAGAAAACTCTACAAGGTGTGGCCGGTATAGCTTAAAGAAAGGGGTGAAATTCACTCGAGCTGAGTATGGCACTTTTGGGTCGTTTGGACGTGTTCGATAGTACAAGCGAATCGTGGTCCCAATATTCGGAGAGACTAACAGCTTATTTTGTTGTTAATAACATTACGGAAAATGAACGTAAACGCGCTATATTACAGACAGTTTTGGACTCTACCACGTTTGCCCTCTTACGTAATTTGATTCGACCACTAGCAGTACCAGATAAAACCTATTCTACAGGGCCGGTAGGCCCTTGTAGATATGACTTGATAGCCGTTTGTAATGCTAAACGAAAAAATCACCTTTTAGGGTTAGCGTCCCATAGAAAAAGCATTACATTTTACCCGGTGTTTTAGGGAAATTGTAATAGGCGATACGGAAAAACCCCAGCGAAGTTAGTTTTCGGAATACTTTCAAATTAACAAGCATTTACTAAATGAGAAACTTACCTGTTTAGTTTTTAAATAAATGAAGTCTAATTTTTGTAATTTAACTAATTAGTTATGCCTCGAATTCCCTATTTCATAGCAGACGACAGTAAGAAAGTTTATTACATAGCAGACGAGAGTAAGGCAACGCAAATTAATTTTTTGTTATTTCATCCGAGCTTTAACACCTTTATTTGGATTTTCTAATGAACTATAACGCCCTTAAAAACCAATACTTTGTTATCAGGTCCAATTTTTGTCTAAAAAAGTAATTCAGGTAAATAATTACAGTTAATAGAGGTTTTAATATCGTTTGAAGTAATTTTTCGACGTTCGTTTTGGCCAAGGATTAAGTTGAATTTTGGTAAGTCTGTGTAATATACTCTTTATAGCGTCTTTCGTCCTTTAAGATTATAAAAAAAGCTGATTTCCAGCTCTGTTTTGGAATTTGATATAGTCTGCGTCGTTTCATGCTAGAAACATATCGTAAGTTCCTAACCCTAGGTTTTACACTTTAAAATACTACTGGAAAGATGACAAAAAGTGTTTTCATTTGGCAGTTAAGACAGTGGTGTTTACGTAAGCGCAGTTAATTCAACACTTCCATATGATGTATACAGGGTTTCACTATTTTTATAATTATATATTTTATTTTGGCTATTCTCAGTGAGCATTCATATATGAACGCAATTTTGGATTTTTGTGGTCTCCCAAGTCTTCCAAACTGTAATTTTAACATTTTAGGGCAAATTATTATAATAATCAAGAATATTTATAGATCATCAAGGGTATAAATAGGCAACCTAAGACCCATTTAATTTATGATGTGATAGATCATGTAAGGTTTAGCTACAGGGTTAAGCTTATGTTAGGCTAGGTTGTTATGAGCGGCTAAATGTTCACCGGTTTTTGGAATTATCAAGTTTTATCAACTGAATATATTTCCCCTGTTCCAAAATTTTACTAAATTGGATTTGTTTTTACCCCTGATTATTGCTAATTATCTTGTTTATTGCCACAAATTTTCTAAAAAAAATGGTATTTTAGCTTCTTTCTACCCTAAAAAGAGGCGCACTTTTAGCCATAATCAATGCACTTATTTAAGAAGTAAACAGTTCTACGAAACTAACTTTACGATTTTGAAAAGGCTATTAATTTTATTTAATACTCACTAATATCTCGTGCCATCATTATCAATAATGTATGACAAACCAAAGATGATTTCGATTTATATTTTATTCAAAACCGCTAACTAATAGCATTTTTGGTTCCTTAGATAATAGGGACGGGAAATGACCCTTTTCAGCCTGTTAAGACTGAAGTGACAGATATTATACAAAAACGTCTTTGTTTGGACCAAGACCGAAAAAACCAACGATATGAGTGAGGTTTATCAATTGACTGAAGTTTCAGATATTGAAATATTTTTTTAAGTGTTTTTAGTAGTTTAATCCTTAATCACTATTTAATTCAATCAACTGATTTTACTCTTAATCGATCTATTCCCTATAAATTTATTCAAGAAATTGCATATCTCCGCTTTTTCAAGAACAATTCCATTTTCCGAAAACATTTTATCATGAAATTAATTATTTTGAAGGGATTTCGTATCGATGTTCCTTAACTTGTAAGCACCGTGACGGGCATTGGTTTAAATATTAGTGGCTTGAGAAATTTTCAAGTTTGCACCAAAAAATGTTTTTTCAATGGTTACAATTTGTTGAGAAGACTGATATTCGATAAAATATGATTAAGAGTAATTTATTTGGCTCGGACTAATAAAATAATGTCGTTTATCAAAGGAAAAGGAACAACTTTTGTCCCATGTGGTACCTTTTAGTAGGTAGCTCTCCTTTAATGGACGGGAAAAATATTTTATAAGCATAAAAATAACCAAAGGTTAGTGTAAAGATTCCATAAAAAGAAAAATTTCTCAGTAATGTACAGTGTCATTTTATATTCTTTTCAACGGAATTAATACATAAATCACTTCACTCTAAACGAGTTATGATATAAAATTTTGCAGTCATCCGTGCTTGCAGTGTATGGGTGCTCTTCTTAGAAATTCAGTAGAATATTTCTTATATTAATTATTGATCCCTCTAAACGTACTCCCTTCAAAATAATTAATTTCATGATAAAATGTTTTCGGAAAATGGAATTGTTCTTGAAAAAGCGGAGATATGCAATTTTTTGAATAAATTTAGAGGGAATAGATCGATTAAGAGTAAAATCAGTTGATTGAATTAAATAGTGATTCAGGATTAAACTACTACACATACTTAAAGAAAACTTTTAATATCTGAACTTCAGTCAATTGATAAACCTCACTCATATCGTTGGTTTTTTCGGTCTTGGTCCAAACAAAGACGTTTTTGTATAATTCACTCTGATTTTATGCACGGTAAATCATTTAAGCATTGTAAAAGATAGCGTTATTCACTCATTAGGGTAAGGTATAGAGGGGTTATCCACTCATAAGAGAATGTGGTGTTATTGGACACCTTGTTTGACGAAAAGTAAGTGTTTCACAGTTTCAGTCAATAGGTGAAAAGGTTGAGTGATCGTCATAAACATCTTTTGAAACCAGACAATACTTCAACCGAAAGGATGAAACGTTTTTTAAAGGGCATTGAAAACTGCAACTCCGCCAAAGAATTCGCGTACAAGGTTTTTAAAGACATTAAAGAACAAATTTTTACCAAAAACAACCTTAAGAAAAAAAAAATTACAAAAATTTATATCGGGACAAGATCCAGTTGGTCAGGTTTTTTTAATTATTGTATGCTTCTTTTTAATATCCACGTACTTTTTATACAATTGATATTTTCTGCACTTTCAAATGCCTTTTTAAGGTTTAAATAATGTCATATAAATATTTTAAGATTTCATATTGACTTATAAATTTTTTTAATAGAACTAGAAGTATATAATACGTCTCTTCGAGAGAAGTATACCAAAAAGGGGCGGGGTAATTGTAACATATTTCTTCCCAAAATCAACATAATTATGGATGCCTAAGGCCCCTTTTAAATTTTTAATTACCCGGGAAAGTTGTTTTAGCTAGTTGAATAGAAACAAATAGTGATATTAAAAACACCTATTTAAACTTTAAAGTTTTTTTTCAACAATATTTTATTAAAATCAACCCTTAGGCACCCGCGTACTTCGAGAAATTATAGACAGAAGGCGCTGGCGCTGCTTAGCGGGTGTTTCAAAAAATTCTGTACTTTAGTTAGATTGGCCAATTTGCGTTTTTTCCCTTAATTAAGTGTGAATTATTTAAAATAAACCCTTATAATAACTAATCATGATGGGAAAAGCCCTATTCAACATCTTGAATATTCGTCGTCTTTTTAAAAATTTCGCACCCTTACGCACCCTCAATAAGGCCATTTCAACACTGTAAACGCTTTAATTTTAATTAAAAATTTATCCGAAAGAAAGAGAATAAATGCTGTCGTCTGCTTTCGGTGCGTTCAGCAATGAAATGTAACCGATATCCCAAACTGGTTTAAAGGGTTTTAACGTTGAACGGCATCTCTTTCCATGTAGAATTGTTTTAAATTCCCACCCAGCATCTGCCTGTTTTTTCGACCTATCACGGCTTAGAATCCAAAATAGTTCCGAAAGCGTCTCCGCCACTCAGAAGACAGAATCCATTTCGCTACGGACCAATGAGCGAGGATAATCGAAGTGGGTGTGGAAGTCTTAAGGTTCGTTTTCATAGAAGCTAGAAAATTCGAAAACGCTCACGCTTCGCGAGCTTGAATACGCGCGGTAACGTACTTTTTTCGAACGTTTCCGCTTTCGCTCGAAATTTTCAGGCAATTCGTGCCTATGAAAACGAGCCCTAAGCCTGCAGAATACGGCGGCAGCAGCGGCGCTTCGGTGACGCAACGTGCTGGCGTCACAGAAGGCATGAAGTTCTAGATGAACTATTTCTCCGAATTGTAGTAGCATCCAAGGATTATTTAAAATAAATTTTAAATAATCCTTGTAGCATCTCTGAAGTTTAATCTTGCGGATCGGGGGCATTTCTAGACTCCATTTTTTAAATTAGTCCTTGATTCCGGCTGGCAAAACTTCATCCCATTTGACCTTCTCTTTCCAAAGTTGCTGCAACAGCATTTTCGCTCTATTGACGTAAAGAGCCAGTATTCCGATCGGATCGTATATTTGAAATACGGCGCTTAGCAAGTGTCTCTTGGTTAACTTGTCTTCTTGGAGTACTTTAAACAACTTAGTTAAGTCAAAGGAGAATTCATCTGAGTCTGAATTCCATAGAAGTCCCAAGATCTTTTTATTGTGGTCTTCTTCCAAAAAAGAGGTTCCTATTACCCTTTTCTCCGGAGAATAAGTCCTAGACTTTCTCAAAGTCATGTTGGCTTTTCTTAGTATGCTGGAAGTCGAGATGGATAGATCAAGGATTATTTAAAAAGTCTAAGGATTGTAGTGGGATTTTGGCCGAGGGGTTGCTCAAGAGTGGGAGAGCTTAGAATACTCTAAAATTCGCGACTGAAAAAAGAACTTTAAAGCCAATTTTATTCCTTTTAATAAAATTGTAGGGTTGTTCGAAATAACGTCGATTAGCAATCATTCGGTGGAATAATAAACTGATTTAATATAAAAACTTAATACTTTAATGCGAAATACAAAAGAAAAAAAAACTTACACTGTAAAAATTTGAGGTTCATATTTGAATGCTTAGGCGTACATAGCCCCGACACTGTGGTGGTACGCTTTAACGTGCAAATGTGAATCATTGCTTTGCGTTCAAATTTGAACAGAACACTTCTGTTCAAAATTAAACGCTCGGAAATTAATATTTGAACGGTGCGTAAGAGGGTAATACATCATGCATATTTAAGTATGAAACTGTTCAAGTATAATTGGAAAATTAAACATTTAATATTGTATGTTTATGCATTCATTATTGTGCAACATCAGAGAGTTTGATCTAGCGTTCAATTTCAATTCCTTAAGTTCAAAATTGAGCAGTTCACTATTCAATAATACATGGTGGACAAGCGTTAGGTGAAGCGTTGGTGGACAAGCGTTAGGTGAAGCGTTGAAAATTAACAGCTATGGCGTTGAATTGTGAATAGAGAAATTTTATTTCAAATTTGAATCTTTATGCATTCATTATTGAGCAACATCAGACAGTTTCATCAAGCGTTCAATTTCAATTGCCTAAGTTCAAAATTGAGCAGTTTACCATTCAATAATACATGGTGGACAAGCGCTAGGTGAAGCGTTGAAAATTAACAGCTATGGCGTTGAATTGTGAATAGAGAAATTTGATATCAAATTTGAATGTTTATGCATTCATTATTGAGCAACATCAGACAGTTTCATCAAGCATTCAACTTCAATTGCCTAAGTTCAAAATTGAGTAGTTCACCATTCAATAATACATGGTGGACAAGCGTTAGGTGAAGCGTTGAAAATTAACAGCTATGGCGTTGAGTTTTGAATAGAGAAATTTGATTTCAAATTGAAATTCTTAGGCATTTATTTCTGAATGTCTTATGGTAGGCTATACTATATTATATTGAATGTAGGCACTGACAAGGAAGAAATCTAATGTGTTTAAAGCTTTTCCATCTTCTGAGAGCGGGTAAACTTGAAACTTATAACATTAATAAAATGATAATTCAATTTTATGAAGGTTATTTATTTGTTGAACTATAGGCCTAGGCCTTCAATTTATTTACAGCAGTAATCATAGCTTGAGGCAGCTTTTCGGTTCCAATTTTGAAGATCACTTTTTGGAAATATTCCATTGTCTTTTCCAGACCTTTAGGATAGTGCATTTGGAACACATAATAACCCGCAAAAAGTGAAACAATGGCCATTTTGATAGAATTCACTTGGAAAAATTGGCCCTCAATATGAATTTCGAAGGGTGATGAGAAAATATCCTCTTCGCTAAAGATGACCATAGGAGTTTCATTCGCCGTTTTCCATTTAAAACATTTTTAATTAGACATTCGTAAATTAAATTTTGACAAATGAATAGCTCAGTTATAATGCTACAACTGATCGATCAACTGACTTTGAAATCATATAATAAATCAGTTCTCTCATTGAAAGTTGTTGGAGGTATGAGAAGGCTTGCATCTAGTTCTCTTTCTGCAATTTAAATTTGTGTTTATTTAATTCTAAACAATAGTTAGCTCAAATGGCTTAAACAGGAATACATAGATCTTTTTCACTTGGAATCTTAAAAGCCCATAGAACCCATACTAATATCTAGTTCCTCGCATCTCATTGGTTATTCGAACGCATGTGATGTTTTTAATAACTCTGTTGCGGCGCGCTTATGTCAACAAGCTGCGTCAATAACAAGAGATTTCTAAGCTCAAATCAATTATGCCTGACGTCATTATGACTGTTTCTACACCACCCATATTGAAGCAGAAAGACCCAGAAAATATCTTTTAAAAGATTCAAAGTTGAAGAAATCTTATGAATGTCTGGTTTGAGTTTTAAATACCCTGAAAAGCATCGACACTTAAAACGTCTTCACTTTTTTGAGTTAAGCAAGTAGTTTTTTAGTGGTGGAATTTTTTTTTTGGAGCTTGTTTTTCGGCTATCATTATTATTCTTTTCGCGATTGGTTTCATGTGGTGTATCAAAATCTTCTCAGCAGAGGGTCGTATGTTTTGAGTTCTGTTAAATTCCATAACCAGCTGTAATGAGAAGATAGATACTGGATTAGGTAAAAAGTAACTTAAAACATTGTCACAACTAAACTGGCCCTCTGAAATGATAAAAGTATTTCTGAATTCCTTACCTGATTTTTTTCGCACAAAAATGGACATTTTTCAATGACTACAGACGTACTATTATCTAAAAGCAATTTCAGGCAGAATATTACAGTCCTGAACATCTTCTCCTCCACGAGGCTTTCATTTCTGCTCATTGGAGCCTTTTCAAGTTCTTTAGCCATGGTTTTTAAATGGCTTGCAATTGAGTCATCGTCTTAAGCTATCGCAGAGATTGACTGGAAAATAAGCATGGAGAAATGTTATATTGCTCGAAACAAGTAGTTTACACCAATATCACCATAGGGGTGGGCCGTTTCGCAGGAACCTTCTTAGCTACGGGGTAACTGTTAGTTTCTACTACCTCAGCTGGTCTCTTTCGAGCAAAACGACCTTTTAAAGCTTTAATTTCTGGAACATCTGGGTTATTAAGGCGTTCGTGTCTAAATTTGTTCTTTAAAGCAGTAATCCAGCTTCCCTATTAAAGATTTTACAATTAAACCCAAAAATTAAATTTAGAAAAACAATGCCTTAATGTTAGCTTACATAGGTACTTGAGGGATGTCTATCTTGTATAGCTGGGTATTTTTCAATGAGAGCTTCTCCAATTTTCCTGTAGTCGTCTCGAGTAGGGTACCATGTATACTTATTAACATCTTCAAATAATGTTTTAACAATTTGGGTTGACACTTTTCTGTCAAATATTTTTGAATCTTTCTTCGAAATCAAGTCCATGATTGGTCTAGAAAATCTAGGTGGACAATATACTCGAGGCAATTTTCTAAATTCGTGCATGCTATTGCTTGGATCTGAGCCAGATGGATTATCTCTTCCGTCTGAGATTATCTCTTCTTCCTGAGATGAGTTGTTTACCACTCTGCCACATAATAAAAATATTTTAATTAAATTTTCACAGTAATGATTTTTACCTTCAACCAGTCTGGGTTTATGTACAAGTTTTACCAGATTTTGGCGCACAATTACCCTAACTAAAGTCCGTAGATGAAGCGCCTATAAAGCTTAATACCGCACCGGCATAACACCAGGGTCGATAGTTTAGTACAAAGACTGGAGAATGGTATAGAGTGACTTAATATTCAGACTTACACATGATTTTGTTCCTTAGGACTTTTCAAAACGAGGTTTAATTTTGACTCTGTAGGTGGAATTCCATTTGTGAAATCGTAATCAACCCAATCTAGGAAAGTGTTTCTTTCAAACACCTGAACAATTTTTGGATGATTCAGGTAAATGAAAAGTGGCTTCCAAAAGTTTAATAAATTCATCTGTAGTTATGTCATCTTGACATTGAAATATTTGTTTTTTTTCTTTTGAAGTAACATGGTACTGAAGAGACATCCTATTAATTTCAGTGTACTTATTATTGACAAATTACTTTGTGATTGAAAATGAGAACATTTTGTTGGTTTAGTTTATAAATTTGCATTGGCCAGATTCCAATTTCGTCGCATGGATTCATAATATGCCAGTCATTTGACTCTTGTACAATATAGGCATTGTAGTGTTCTAAATATTTCGTAGCATATACAATTCTGCCACATATGTGCCAATTCCTATTCATTTGAACAATGTAATGGACTTTAAGAAATGTATAATCTTTTGTTAATTCTAAATGATAAACATGTCCAGTTTTGAAGGTTACTGAGTTTAAGCAGGTTTCTACTGAGATCTGGTCGATACATTCTGGTGTACCGATTTCTCTAAGCATGTTTTTAAGCCCCTCAGGAAGATTATGAAACTAGAGTGTTGAAGGCTTAACATAGTCACCCTTTTCCAGGCCAGTTTCACTACTTTGCTCCCAGCACTGAAGGAATTGGTGCCGTTTTGCCAAAGTCATACTGATATTTTTGAAATTTCGCGACATACCCGCAATGTACTTGAAGTATTGGTGCTTTGCTTCAAATCGCATACACCAAAGGTGTATTAAGGGCCCATATAATCTAATTAACCTTGGGTAGTGTATCAAATAATGCACCTTTGGGGTAAACCTCGCCTCGGGCATATCACTCATAATTTCATAAAGTTCAATGATTCGTTCATACAAATATGGGAGCCAGTCTAAATCTATCACGGGTGCTGTTATGATTTCAGATATTTCTAATAAAACCAAAAGCATGGCCCAATATTTGTTACCGCTTGGAAATACTGGTCCAAACATCAAAGGAAATAAATACAAAAGAGTTTTTTTTTGAGCTGCTGACCCAGTCAACGTCCCCTTTCCTTTCAAAACGTGATCTGCGATTGGAACGCTTCTGTTTTTTATATGCAAATCACCATAGCAAAAGTTTTGAATTTTAAAATTAACTTGGTCCAACGTTAGTAATTTCGAATTAATAAAATGAATGATAATTAATTTTAGTGCTCTGGGGACCACTCCTTCGTAAACATCGTGCATTATGTCTGGGGGTAGCGCTTCAGTAACCTTAAACTGAGGTAAAACAGAAAATGGTGAAGGGCCTTTCACTCCATAAATTGGCGAATTTTCAGCGTTTTCAAGCACAGCGTTTAAATGGTATTCATGTACTGCTTCATCTCATATTATCATATTTTTTTCTTCAAAACAAGAAGATATCTTTTCCTTATTAATCATACAATACCGGCAAATACGGCCTGCAGAAAAAGATTGCATAAATCCACCAATACTGTGGCTTGAAAGGTTATCACCAGATATAGAAGCTAAACATGCTTTTAATATACTTCCTTTGAATTCGAAACCAGTTGTTTGTAGAGTTTCTAGATCGTCTATCAGCGGTTTCAAAACTCTGCTATAGCCATACTTTTTGACAAATGTGTATCTTACTACCAACACTAATTTAATGCAGCTTAGCTTGCTACGATACAAGGGATTTCGGTTACCCAAAACGAAATAAATTAGAGTAACCTTACGCTTTCCTCTCTTTGCTCCTAAAGGGTTGTTAATTTCTACTTCGTCTAAGTAAAAATGCAGCCTTAGACATCTTGGGTCAGTTGAAAATATTGGGTGGTTTTTACCGATGTCACCATCGCCAAAATCTGACAAAAATCGCGAGCTAATAGCCTTTTTTTCTTGGGTCCCTTCCCTCCACACATCGTAGTGTGATAATAAATGTCTTAAAACATCTATTATTGGTACATAACTAAGAGATTCTTTAAAAACCTTTCCACCAACTCTGTTAGTTCCTAGTAAAAACTCGATTGGTTCAATGAGATTTAAATTGTCTCTACAATATGTTTCAAGTACGTGGTTACTTTTCACCACACCCAGAACAGTGTGTGATATTTTACTTACATAAATATGTCCCAAATTTCGATTATCTTCATTAACTGCACTGAATTCAACACACGCTTCTATTGTATTTTCCAGTAATCCAGAAAAGCTATTTGATATGCTAGAGACAGCATTCATGGGCAATTTATGTTTCTCTCGTAGTTGTAATATCATCAAAGCTGCTTCTTTTTCTAATTGATTCAACTTTTTCTCATATTCATTTTTTTTAACAAATGTCTGTTCAGCTGTTTCCAAAATAACCGCCTCTATTGGTATTAATTCTTCAGAATCAAAATGGTTATTATTTTCTAAACAATTTGAATGGGCAAAATCTAATGGAACAACCTCGAACCCTTTACGAAAATGTTTTTTGTAAACGTGATTTCTAAGGGAAACAGATTTTGTACATATTTGAACATCCAGTAAAGCTACACGTTAAAATTATATTTGGTTCGTTAGAATGCAAAAGTCTTGTATGTTTTAGCCAGGCTAAACTAGTATTTCGTTGAAGTCCACATATCGAGCACTGGTAAATGCAAGCCATTTCGCGAATAGCATCGAATAACAGTTGAAGATAACTACTTAGTAAAATAACAAATTGCATTAAGGTTTTTAAATTTGAAACAATTTCATAAAAATATTTGGGCCTGAAGTCTTTCTTTAATAATATGGAAAACAATCTCGGCTCAGAACAGAGTGGTACTGAAAGGGGAGTAGCTACAGGGACGTGACGTGAATATTGGTGGTCTAAATTGTATGACCTGAGCTGACGACTCCAAATGTGATCTCCAAAACACAAGTAAGAGATATGGTGGTCTGACTTCAAGATAAAGTTGGTAGTAGCATACTATTTTGACGTCACGTGATTTTTCTCCTGCCCAGTAGCTATTGTTCGTGAAACTTTCCCCCCACACTTTGAACATACGTTTGGCGACAGAGATTATTGAAATTTTAAAATGGTACTGAATTTTTATACAAAACCGCATTTTAATATGGATGCAACGATTCGTAATTTTTCGGAATCGGCTCTAAAAAATCGGCTTCGGCCGATTAATCGGCCGAAGCCTCAAGGTTATACGTTTTAGCAAAAGTAAATAGATATCAAAAAGTTAATAGCTTTAAGTCAATCATACCTTCCCGCCTGCATGCTATGTAAAATGAGTGTCGAGTATCACGTGGCTTGCTTGTAACCAATAGGATGTTCGCATGACGTCATAGAAGCAACAAGAGATATTGGAAAGCAGTAAAAATTACTGAGCATCATGGGGGTAAATTTAGGGCAATATCATTGGTAGCCGCGCTTACGTGATGGAAAATGGCGCCGTAGTAGTGCGGGTTATTGCTGAATCATGGTAAATTATATTAAAATACTAAAGTCTAAAACTGTAATTAGTTTCATAATGCCGCGTAAAAAACGATTTTAGTTTCGCCTTCAGTATCTATCGACCCAGTGCAATTTTTATCTGAAACCTACGAATAATACCGCACACTTTTCCATCAAGTTGAAAACAAAAGTTTCCAAACGTCCTTGGCTCTCCCAACATTGTAGTATTGTTTTACGTTCATCTTTTTGTTTCACGAATTCGTCATAATCATATTCCTTATCCATTTTTCATATTACTATTTTATCACATTCATAGGCAATCACATGTAGTCTTCACAGATTTTGTACTAGGCCTAGGCTATACTGTCACAGTCTCACAGCAGACAGCTGATTGAAATTACCTTTAGAACACATGCGCGTCGATTAAACCTTCAACAACCCGCACTACTTTGTCTGAGCGGCGCGACACTAGATACGTTAGGTACATGTCAAGTGGTTCGCTAGGTGCTACGCCAATTGTGCGCTGCCGCGGAATAGGAGCGGGAATCTCAACTTTCATAACAACTTTCATAACGCGCCCATGCCGGGGAGATATTAACTTCTTGTTTATAATCTATTTACTTCTGGATTTAGGCAATAGTATAGGAGTGCTACTTGTCAAAAATGTCTAAGGACAATAATCTATCTGGTTTGGTTTCCGAGATACTAGTTCATTTAGTTCAACACACATTTCGTCCATTCTTTCTGCTACAACTGGTTTTTGACTTGTTCTTTCTTTGCATTCCGGATAGGAAAAAATAATTTTAAGCGTGAGTTTTAAGTTTCATTTCCTAAAATAACCCTTTCCTTTCTCATCCTTTTAAAAACAAGAAGTAGCATTCAAGACTTCAAGTATTATTACTTCAAGTATTATTACTTTAAGTAAACAAGGGACCGCAGGAATACACGCTAAAGACAATGCCACCAAACACATTAGAGGAATAGCTGACAACAGAAGTGAGATGAGACTAGAAGTGAAGGGCTCTAGCATTGGTAATAGATCCTGGCACTAGTGAACAAATTTGAGGATTTTATGCCGCTTCAATCGCGCCTACACTAGAGAGAAAAAATTGGTCGAGTTCCAAAAATATTGCTCACCTCTTCCCCTCAACCTAAAGCCGCGGAACACGGACGCGGGTGCTTGAATCTAGTTCGGCCGTCTACCACCGCGAGCGTCTCACTTTTGGAGGGGAAATTCTGAAACCGCCACCAGAGGGCCAACCGTTGGTGTGTTATCAAGAATATTCACTTTCGCCGAGTGAAGAATTTGGTTAGCTCAGTACTTCTAGTCTCATCTCACTTCTGCTGACAATAATAAAATGCAGACTGCGATAGAGCGACATTGTTTGTGGAACGGATGGGAAGTAGCAGTGAGCAAAAATCGAAAGGAGAGTCAAAGATAGAAGGGGGAAGGCAAACCATAACGGCCGGGCACCATGGCTCTCCCGCGCAACTACCTCGGCGCACAGACACGTTTACGTTATTTGTTAAATTGCAAATTTGTTAGTTCCTTTATATTAGCTCAAAAGATCAGATCTAACCGAAAAGAGTCGGCCGAAAAAAATCGGCCGATTACCTTAGAAAAATCGGCCGATACGATTATTCGGCCAAGTGGCCGATTCTGGCCGAAGCCGATTCTTGGCCGATGCATCGTTGCATCCCTACTTTTTAATTTTAAAATTGATCTTTCTAAGATACAGCCTTCTGGTACCAAATATTATTACGTGTAGTTTAGCTTGTAATATTAGAACTATGAATCCAGACGACAGAATTATTAAACTACATTTGGCGAGGGGCCAATCACTCTGATGTCCTTACACTGATTATGTCTTACATGAACTAACTTCAGCACAGCACAGTACAGGGCAGGACTCCTAAAGATTGATCCTACCCTTTTAGTAGAGCACGTACACCGATTACGCCGAGTGACTTTCCCCTCGACATTTCTATCTTAATGTAAATGTTTCCTACTTATTGAATGTTTCGATAATTCTTATATTCTCTCCACAAGATGTTAGTATCGATCTTCGTTGAAACAAATATTTAAGGTAACATTATAGGTAAATATATAAAGTAGGAGGAGCTATTTGAAAAATATAACAAATCGTTACGTGTGACGTTTCTAGTCTGGAAAGAATGCGCTTGAGTAAATTCGCTTTCATGCAATAAGGTAGTGTGAAAAAAATTTCCTGGCGCGCATTCTATAACCATGGCTTAATAATAAATCACCAGACTCACGTCACGTGCAAAATCGCCCGCAACTGTGATGACGATTTCTTATTTTTTAACAAGTTCAGCAAGACCAAATGCTTTATATAATCACCTATTGAAATTATTAATTCGATGCAATTACAAATAAGTGGTTTCTTACCTTGATTGGTTTTCCACAAGAAGCCTTCAATTTTCCCTCGTTGCGTAGCTTTTTAGAAAAGTTAATTTTGCGACACTACGTCATTTTAAATATTAAACTGTATTTAACGTATCAACCGTGTAAACGGCAGTCAAAAGTGACCGACCTGTGCCTAGAGCTTAATTTCGGAACTTTTTTGTTTTCGAGTTTTCTGTAGTGGCACAAGAAGAGTATCTATAGACCGAGGAGCGTCGATAGCCCAAAATGACGTCGAAGTCCTAATTTTTGCGAAACATATCGTGTTTCTGCTTATTGTTTATAGGTGGCCCTATTTGTATATCCAACTCAGACGGAAATCTGGTTCTATGAACAAATTGAAACATGTGAACATAAACCGTTTCAAATAGTGCCACGTATCGTCCCTAAGAGGAAATACGATGTGTTTCTCATTTCTTTACTAAAAAATATGAATTTGACGTAATGTTTTGCCTATCGACGCTACTCGGTCTATAGATACTCTACTTGTGCCATTCCAAAAACACAAAAAAGTGTCCCAAAATTTAACCTCGTGATCCGAACTTTTTTCCCCGTTCGACCTACAGGCTACACTAAAAAAAGGGGAGGTAGAGAGTTTCAAAAGGGGATCAAAGGTGGTCTACCTTTACTAATGCCGTTTTTTCTATGGAGTAATTTTCTTGGATTGTCTATTCAAAATTACTTTCAATGAATCTGTCTAAAAACAAAAACTGTATTACTTAATATTGCTCCATGACCATGGTGGCAGATTGCTAACAACCAGTGGAAATCGGAGTTAGGCATGCCTTTGGTGCTACGCGAGCGTTATATATTTACAACTTCCAATGGACAAACATGTTGCCATTCAAATGCGAATGCCTACCATGAGATTCATTGATTTCAAACGTTTTGGGACCTTGAAAATATATTGTGGTTAAATTGTAATTGTTTTTAGCTGAAGTTTGAACGTCCTAGTCCATACATGAACGCTAAAATCAAGCTCATCTTTTCGAGTAGTATGTGAACGCTCATAACGTTCTCGTTTGAACGCCTAGAACCCACTCGTTTGAACGCCTAGAACCCACTCGTTTGAACGCCCATATCGCTCTCGTTTGAACGCCTCGAACCCACTCGTTTGAACGACCATATCGCTCATTTGAACGCACATATCGCTCTCGTTTGAACGCTCATATCGCTCTCGTTTGAACGCCCATAACGCTCTCGTTTTAAGGCCCATAACGCTCTCGTTTCAAAGCCAAAAACAATCTTGTTTGAACACCCATTACGCTCTCGTTTGAACGCAAAGAACAATCTTGTTTGAACGCCCCTAACGCTCTCGTTTGAACTCCAAAAAGTTCTTATTTGAAAGTCGAAAACACTCTTGTTTGATTACAAATACAATCCTATTAGAACGCCAAAACGACCGAGTCTGAACGCTTCATTAGCTTAACGCGGTTATTCAAAATTGAATGGGGATTAGATTCATTTTTGAATGATGATATATAAGCTGTTCAAAAATGAATGCTAGCGTAAGGTTTTGATCGATATGACGGTAGTTTGTTCAAAAATGGGTGCTGATGGTTAGTTTTGAACGTCTAAAACACTCCTTGTTCAAAATTGAATGTCTCTGGTTAAAATTGAACGGTCGTTATCATTTTTGAATGCCAAAAGCACGCTCATTTTTTACAGTGTAGGAATCGTCTCTATCTTTTAACAATGAATGCGCATTTTCCAAGGCGAATATTACCGATTACGCTGCTCGCTCCGATGTGAAAATTGGGATTTGGTTGTGCTATGTACTTACCTTTCGTAAAATTAATAGTCCAAGAGCCAGTGGCCTGAATCTTACCTCATAAAGTACAAAAGGTCTGACCATTGGAATGAGTTCAGTTTTGATGCTCATTAATAGATTTGGCCGTCTTACGCGTCACAGCTGGGGCATTTGAGGGGGGCGGGGTCATGTTTGACCCTAATGAGGTATGATTTCTTACCTCATGAGGTACATGAATAAAAAAGGTGGCAAATGATAGAACTGGAAATGGCGATTCCAAATATATGAAATCTGACGTCATCAAAGGGGGCCATCAATAAATCAGACGGGGGTTAAAATGGTCGAATGAGGTGGGAATTCTTACCTCATGAGGTACATGTATGAATCCGTTGTTGTTTGATAGATCTGGTCGTGCTAAATAACAGAATATAAAATCTGACTGGAAAATACGCGGCTTAGGTTTAATCTGACGGCCTGATTCTTCGTCAGACTATGACAACTTCGTGCCTCAGAAAGATAGATTCCCACTCGACCGAAAAAAACCGGCGCAAATCACGCAGCATACGGTAGAAATTTTACCTTACGCCGTCGTCCTTCTGTAGACTGTTCACACTACGACTGAATTTTGAGTTTGGCGGTAGATATTTTTGGGTCACGTGACAGATTAGAGTGGTTTCCATAACATTTATTTCGCACTCTGAATTGGTATCTCTGTCTCATTGTCGATTAGATCGTACAAGAAAGTATATTTTCTAACCTCCTCAATAAAGACTTCCTTATTAACATCTTACCTCTATATACTTCCATTAGATACATTTTTCTTTCTTCGTGGCATGTTTCCGACCAAAAAAATACATGGCGGCTATCAATCTATCTAGCGTATGCGTGCACTCTTGAAATTTATGACGTAGTCAGTGGGATAATTTCATTGGTTGAGACACCGGCGTAACACCGAACACGACCGAAAAATAGAACACAACTTGCGCCCGGCCGAGCGGAGATTCCGACGGGCTCGGCGTAAAGATTTTTCGGTCGAACCCCTTTCTGCGGGGTCTCCGTCGTCTTTTCCGTCGAGTGCGAGTCTAGCTTAAATGTAGCAGGTGATATATTGTAAAACCAGCCCCACTGATGTCAACTACATTAAACTTAACTTGTTTGAGCGAGTTATCGAGGTAATGTGGTGAAATATTTTTGACTGTGATAAATGAAATGAACTTAAATCGGCATAAATTAATAATAGAGCTATTTCAATTCGGGGGTAAGGAGAGTTTTTGAGGCGGGGTTTCCAGTTCTATTATTTGCCACCTTTTTTATTCATGTACATCATGAAGTAAGAAATCATACCTCATTAGGGTCAAACATGACCCCGCCGCCCTGAAATTCCCCAGCTGTGACGCGTAAGACGGCCAAATCTATTAATGAGCATCAAAACTGAACTCATTCCAATGGTCAGACCTTTTGTACTTTATGAGGTAAGATCCAGGCCACTGGCTCTTGGTCTAAAAGAAAAGAGCTAAATTCCGTGGCATAATATTATGGAACAAGTTGAAAGATATAGACTCAATTATATGAGGATTTTATCTCATATATTTTCCTATTAAAACACACTTTCTCCTATAAAAACCTATACTTCCTATTTTTCCCATAAGGAATTTTAATTTTTGCTTAACTCTGTGGTGTTGCATTGGGCACAGCCCCCCCCCCCATGGAAAAAATAATGATCGGCGCCCCTGGGAGGATAGTATTAATATTGAAACTTCAAAACTTACCGAAATAGAAAATGCTTAAAGAATAACTTTCAGTCAGTTCCGTCTTGCGAATTTAAACCTTTTTTTATCTCAAAGATCGGTTAAGTTTTAAGTACAAAATTTGTCTCAAAAGTATAATTTCCAAAAAAAATTAAGTACTGTGTTCTCATGATTGAACTATATGTTTCTTTATTAATTTTAGACACACCTGACCCCACCCAACTAGGATTAAATTTCAAAGAGGCACTTCAAATATTTTAAGTGCAGTTCATAATTTTAAAAACTAGTTAGTTTAATCTTAAGATAATATATAAAATTCACTATATTTAATCAAAAACGTACACTCAAAATTAATTTCTAAGTGTGAGTAAAGGTTAATAGTCACAATGGAAAAATTAATTGATACTAGATAAACTACCTCGTCCTTACGTGAACTTTTTAGGTACAGATCATAATTCTAAAAACTATTAGTTTAATTTTATTATTATATGTAAAATTCACTATATTTTATCAAACAAGTGCTCTCGAAATTAATTTTAAGTACGCGCAAAGGTTAAAAGTCGTTATGAAGAAATGTATTGATACAAGATAAATTTTTATTTCATCTAGTGAAAAGATAAGATAAGAAATATTTCCAATTTACCATTAGGGACTATAAAAGAAAGGGAAATCCACCAATTTTTCATTAAAAATCTCTCTTTCTCTCTTGGGTAAGTCATATTTTTGATATTTTTCCTTACACTCCGCGAATAATTTCTAGAAGACGCTTCTTTAAAACTTACAAATCGCAAAAGGAACTTAAAAAATAAAAAACGTCCAGAAATTATGAAAAAACAAGATGCCCCCCAGGTTAAGGGTCGTAATAATGGTCATATCGTACCTTACGTAACAGGCGTAACGAAAATTTGTGTGAACAGTCTCTCGACGCGTTGCCTTTACACAGCTGACGGTAGAAATTTTAACTTACGCCGGCGTCAGGCGGTAGATCATTCACACTAAAACTGAATTTTAAATTTGGCGGTACATATTTTTGGGTCACGTGACAGATTTGAGTGGTTTCACAACATCTATTTCACACTCCGAATTGGTATCTTTATCCCCTTTTCACTTAGATCGTACAAGAAGAAATATTTTCTATCCTCCAAAATAAAGTCTTCCTTATTAAAATCTTTTCTCTTTTTACATCCATTAATAAATTTTAGTTTGTTGGTGGAATGTTTTCGATAAGCCTTGGTCAACCACAAGAAATGGCGGCTATCAATCGATCTCGCGTGTGTGTGTTTGTTCGCTCTCGAAATTTATGACGTAGTCACTGGGATAATTTCATTGGCTGAGCGTTGCCTAAGATATAGCGTAGGCACCGGGCTGAGGCACCGGCGTAACGCAGAATACGACCGAAAAAATAGAACACAACTTAGGCCCGGCCGAACGGAATTTCCGTCGGGCTCGGCGTAAAGACTTTTCAGTCGCACCCATTTCTGCCGGGTTTCCGTGGTGTTTTCCGTCAAGTGGGAATCTAGCTTTAAAAAACCTAAATTGTTTTTTTTGTTTAGAACCTTAATGTTGTAGTTATCGCATTCGTTTACTGCCCAAGCCGGTAAACATTTCTACAGGCGTTTGGTCTAAAAGAGCTGGAATTAGGCCAGATTTATGTGACGTTTTTCTCGGTGTCCCTTTCCCAGAATTGTTACTGATTTAGAGTTTAGATATGTTTCTACTTTCAAATCATTTCAGGTGAGGGAAGACAGTCTACTCCGAGGTTTAATAGGCCCGTTTTGCCTATCCATAGCATTAAGGAGCGAAACATAAAATGACCTCAACTCTTAGATTCTTGAGATTTATTGACTCTTTTTTCAACGAAACGTAGGCGATCTAACCCACGTAGATTACGCAAGTAGAAACACCGCAGCGAACAAAATTGTTTTAACATTAGCTCGCCCAAAATCCAATGGGCCGTTGCCCTTATACTTTATCTGTAGACCTTGCGATGATGCATTACATGGAAAATACCGGCGCTTGCGTTTGGACACTTACCCCCCCGTACCTATTGATTTACCCTTGATTATTTCAAGAAGCCTAATTACATGAAATTCCACGTGAAAAATGCAAACATGTCAGCACTAATATACAAAAAAGATCCAGTAATAAATATGTTCCTGACTCCACCAAACAATCATTTAACGAGGGCACGGCTTTCGCGTAACCAGATGCTTCTTAATCTATTCTTAACTTTGTTGTATCTCTTTCTCTCCTCCCTAAACACCCCCAGATATGACAAATAATATAATAGGTTCTTCTGGAGATATTCAAACATATTTAATACTCTTTCAATAACCTCGTCTTTTGTTTAACCGACTTACATTAGTTTCTAATTATTATATTTCGAGACTTAATTATCTTGCTCGTACTAATTTCTACTTTGATATTTATTCCTCTCTATCTACAGATGGAGACTAACATGGACGATTTTACGATGCGTTTTTATATGGAACCATCGTTTCCTTATGGCGAAACGTTTGATATCCTCGAACTTCAGTACGATAAGAGCTTAGGCAAAAATATCGATGCCATTTTGGAGACTGTCGGGTCATCAATCGATCAAGAAAAAAATTGTTTCGAGATTTCGCTGAATTCCCAAGAATATCATAATCAAAGCCTCACGAATATCTATAATTTAACGGGTAATAATAGTCACGGCGAAAATGTCCAAGATGTGAACTCTCGTTTTCAATTTAACGAAAATCTCATGGCGACTCAGTATCTCGAAAATTACGAAGCTCCTACGGACTACTCTCGAGCGCTCCATTCCAGTTTTTCGCGAAACTGTGATTCAACAGCGAACAACACGTCAGCGTACCATCCTCAGATGTGCTATCCACAAGCTTACCACCAACAAACATACGATCTACAAGCTTACAATCCACCGAATCCGCCGCAGACGGACGATCTAATAGGGTACCATTCACTAACTCCGCTAGCGGCGAACGATTTTCCATCTTCGCCGCAAACTAATGACATGACTCATCCTTCATCGGAAAAGAAAGACGACCAAGAAAAAGAAACAGAACGCGTCCAAATCTCGGAAAACGAGCCAGCTGTAGAATCCGATCCAAACACCGTCGCAAATGACGCGGCGCGGAAATCTCGCAACGGCGAGATTGCTACTTCTGAAACAGATTCAAACGAGATTGCTACTTCTGAAACAGATTCAAACGAAGGCTTTGACAGTAAGGTTAGATATAAAACAAACGTCAAGCGAATCGGAAAGATCATATTTAATTCTAATTCGAGTATTTATGAAGAATCGAGTTCGGAATCGGATTATAACGAAGAATCGAATTCGGAATCGAGTGCTGATGAAGAATCGAATTCGGAATCGAGTGCTGATGAAGAATTGAATTCGGAAAGCGATCCTAATTCGTCGCAGGACTCTAGCTCCTCGTCGGAATCGGATTCTAGTGAACAGTCTGGATCCGATGACGAAATTGACGGTAAAAAATAAAAAGAAAATAAAAATGCAAAAAAAGATAAGCGATATTTCAAAACACGTTCCCGAAACCGATTTGGAAGAAACGTCGGAAGAAGAAAACACTTACAACCTATCTAGTCTAAAAGAAAAAACCTTTAAATAGACAGGCTAAAAACAAGCAAATTTCTTTGTAGACTCGGTCGTGAACGCGGTCGATACCCAATTCGAGAATAGAAAAATTAAATTAAAAGAATTACCCCCAAAAAAACTATAAATTTCTTAAACCGCCAAAAACAATTAAACGCAGAAATATGAAAGACGTTAAAAAAGGTAAAATTTATGCAGAAGTAAAATTTTATAACAGAAACGACATGGACGACGAGAATAAAGATGCGTCGAATTTACGAGTCTTACAAAAAAAACTATTTATATTATCCCGAAGAATTCGGTTTAACGTGTCTTTACGAAATAGCTCATAAAGAAAAAATGCTAGATTCCTTGGCGTTAAAGACTTGCAAATTGGGGACTTACTTGCAAGATTCGACTACTCAAAATTCTTACGTCTTTGAGTACGCACTTAAAAACTAATTACGTGAACTCGACTAGGATTACAATTACAAATCCGGAGATTTAATCGAATACCGTTTATTGTACGGGGTCATTCCGACCAAGTAGAGAAAAGTAGCCGAGTGTTTCATGATGGAGTTTTGTGGGAAGTGCGAGGATGACGCTTCCGATTTAAAAACAACAGCGAAAGAACGCAAGAACAAATCTCCTGTATCGATTATAAATAAGGCCAGTTTCGACGCTGAAATCGAACTTTAATTTAAGTGTTATTGGGACTGGAAAACTACAGACTTAACCGCTTGGGATAACGACGCGACTCGTAAAAAAGCGAAAAGTTTGCTATTACAATTAACGTACTCTTTCAAATCTACTATCGGTATTTATGAAAAAAAAACCAATTGCCACCAGTACAATGACTTCCATTGTAAAAGAAGCGTTTCTCGCCGATTTCGACGATCCGTACTATAGGATTAGCAAAGAATGCATGTACGTTATAAAAATACTTAGGACCGATTTAAAGTATTAGCGACACAATGAATCGCAAGAATTGGGAAGGCTTCTTGGAAGCTCTGGCGTGCACCATTATTTGTGTAACCACACTTATGATTAAATTGTTTTAAGCGCGAAACGTTTCATAGACACTTTGGGGCATTTGAAAGACATCGAGAAATCAGAGTCGAGGTTTAAATATTACCGAACATATTATTTCTAATTTCGCCAACGTTTCATTCGCGGAAATTTTTGGACCAAAGCCGTAAATTAGTAAAGTGTTGCAAGATAAATTGGACGTTTTATTATTCACGGCGACGCGATGTTTAGGACTTTATCTCGTTTCTACGGGAATTTTAAACTGCGTTGAAACATTTTCTATAAACGAAAATGTAATAGCTGCATTCGCGAAACAGTTTAAAAAAATATTCCCCTTTCAAAACGAAATTTTTGTGGCACCCGGTTTTGTCCAACCTATGATGCATAAACTGTTTAAAATCGTGAAAGACACTATCAACGCCAACTTAATTGTAGTCACCGAACGTTCATTTCCTAGAATTACGTTTACGGATCAAGGAAAGGGTTATTTCACGAGCTTTTTACGCAACATCGTGGCTGGAGCCGTTCAGGGTCCTTGCCTGGAAAATTTATCGCAACTTCTTGTTTTGGCCATCAATGGGTACATAGAGACGTGTTTCTGCAAGAACGAGCTCGATCTATGGCCCATCGCGAATGACGACCTGAAATCGATGATGCTGACATCGCTTCCTACAATTTTTTGCAAAGAACAAAAAACGGTAAAGTAGGGAAAGTAGTGCCGGAGTGGTGCCCCGAATACAGCGACAGTTTAGAACTCGAATTGAAAGATATAATACAAGACGCTCAAAATTTTAAAGAATTCGAAATGGCGAAATCTTCCCGCGAATACACGAAAATCGAAAAAGCCACGAGAAAAAAGAAAGGAACTTTACCGATGGCTCAAAGCGCCGTCAATTCGAAAACGAAAATAATAACTTTTAGGGCATTTTTAAAATCGAAAAAACACGAACCTGTTTGAAAATCTGTCTTCCGGTTATTTAGAGAACAATGTGCGTTTTATGCGCGACTCGCATGACCACATATTCGGTGTCGTTCGTGTCCGAAGTAATCGTGTCACCCGTTGAAAGTTTGCGTTTCGCGTGTTGTAACGTCTGTTTCTGCATTCTTAATAGCGAAGATCGATTAATATCCAAAGAACAAAGTAAACTAATACCTTTAAGAATAAGGAATAGGAATGTGCTTTCCGTCATTTTCGATAAAAACGGAAAAATTCTTTGTGAAACTAGTGATAAATTTCTTACAAAAAACTTACAATCTCGCTGAACGTAGTTCAAAATCTAAAACCGTTAAATCCTCACTCATTTAATTAAGATAAATTTCTGTAGGTTAAGTGTAAAATGAACCTAATGGGTAAGTTACTGTAGTTTATTACTAGATTGATTTTTTTCATAATAGGAACGCTATTTTATTAACAATGAAAAAACCCCGAAATTCTAAATTAGCTGGGTTCATCTTATAATGAATATAGCAATACTAATTCTTGTCACTTGAGGGTGGTAAAAAGTGTAATATGACTGGATCATCTTAGTTTCAAAATGAAAAATTAGGAACCTTGTAAGAATTCAAACGAGTAACATGTACCTATTTTTACAATTTTAACGTTTATTAAAATTTTAATTATCTAAAACATGAGTATCTTTAATTTACTAACTGTTAATTATATCGAGCGGATTTCTAAAAAAAGTCGTGATAAATAGGAATATTTAAATCGACCCCTTTACGGATTAAAACGTTAAATATTATCATTTGAATTAACGTTTTCACTCCAATTGGAAAAATAACCCCCAGAACCAATTTCTTTAATCGGAACCTGCGCATGTTTATTATCCCGTGTACTGTGTGAGGAAAGGCTAGCTCGTGTGAGGAAAGGCTAGCTCGCGTGAGGAAAGGCTAGCTCGTATTCTTATCATCTTACGATGATGTTCGATGGAAATGGGGGGGAGGAGGGTTTGCTTGTTGGTTCTACTGCGATTTTGTACGCGTATCAAATTCATAAAAATACGTTCAAATCGATAAATTCCAACTATTTAATTTCACGTTGCAAACTACGGGTTAGTTAACTTGGTTTCAAGTTGACAATAACGTTTAAGAAAGCCCAATTTAATCAGGCGAATTCCCATTGTTAATTAAGGTGGTGTACTACGTCAATAGTTTACAGATATCACGGTGTATAAGCTAACTATACTAATTTGATTGCATGCAAGTAGCTTACGACATTTGAAGAGTTTTCTTCGATTAAACGCGCCGCTCTGTTTCTGTAAATTATTAATAGTTTAATTGTGATGAAATACTATAAAATGGGAGAGGGAGGCTTAGCCTTCCTGTAAAAGTTGTATAAATCCTCCTAGTCTGAAAACGATAGCAAGTATTTAGGCCTTGGGTCCAATAATTATTCTATTTATTTATTTATATATTTAACACGATACCTAAAAAATAACAATAGTAAAAGACTAATTCGACAAGCATCTCCAACACAGACGTTCTAATAACTTAGTAATATTTAAAACCAAATTTCTAGAATTGACTACACAAGAAGTACGCATAAGCTTACAATTAATAAGATGAAATAACGTTATATATAAGATTAATATTAAAATTTGTAATCTTATGCTTGATACTTAAAATCCGTAATTTTATGCATAATATTAATATATTTAACTTAATTCACGTATCGGCCTAGGTTTAATATCTCATAAGGGCAGAATGTTATTAAGTGCAAACAGTAGAAAAAGCATAATTGCATTTACTACGTACTACTGACTTAATTAATTGAGAATGTTAGGTAAAAATCATCATCGATTCAGTCAAATCCAAATCTTCACATAGAAATTTTTTTTTGGTGGAATAGCACCATCTACCGATAGTTTCTGCTACTTGGATTTTATAATAGAGCTATACTACCTTACCTATCATAACGTCTTTCGTCAATATTAATTATAATTGAAAGAAGCCATAAAACCTTTTGCGGGCTGTTCGTATCACGGAATAAGAAAAAACAACCCTTCTTGGGCAATGCCCATTCTATTTCCCCCTCCCCACCAAAAACTTCCCCTCTTTGGCACTGTCCCTTTCAAAAAAAAAGAAGGTAAACGAGGGGTCGGACGTTCGACATTTTAGTGTACGGGATTTTGAGATTTCAAGATTTTGACCAAGATTTTGAGATTTTCCCCGGATTTTGAGATTCAGACTGAGAATTTAGAAATCTTGAAATCTAGTCCAAGATTTTAAGATTTCGGGATTTTCAATAAGATTTTCAGATTTTGAACGCGATTTCCAGATATTGAAGGAGATTTTCATATTTTGAAGGAGATTTTCATATTTTGAAGGAGATTTTCATATTTTGAAGGAGATTTTCATATTTTGAAGGAGATTTTCATATTTTGAAGGAGATTTTCATATTTTTAAGGAGATTTTCAGATTTCGAGGAGATTTTCAGATTTTTGATGAAATTTTGGATATTTGCAGGGGATATCAAGATTTACTATTAACTTCCGGTGTTGAAAGGATATTTCGAGACTTTGAAATATAGACTTTAAACTTGTTTTAATTTACCGTAATGAATAGCGGAGAAAAATCGACCAAAATAGTCTAATTTGAAATACAGTACTCTTATATAGCGTAGGCGCCAAAAACCGAAATGGAAGGCAGAGTTTTACCCCCGTGTCTTCCCCTCTTACAAAGATGCAAAACGTGTATTTCAAGCGTGGGGAATTTCAGATTTTGATATTTTAGGGTGAGATTTCGGGATTTTTAGATTTTAATGTGAGATTTTGGGATTTTAGGTGAAGATCTCGGGATTTTCAGATCTTAAGGCAGGGATTTCGGGATTTTCAGATTTTGGCGTGAGAATTTGGGATTTTTAGATTTTGACGTGAGATTTCGGGATTTTGAGATTATGGGGTTAAGATTTCGGGATTTTGAGATTTTCGAGAGAGATTTTAATAGATTTCAATCGTAATGTACGGAATTTTGACAAACGTCCGACCTCTAGAAGGTAAACATCTTTCTCGAGCCAGTTGCCTTCTTAAATTCTGAAGAGATATTTCTTCCCGAAAAAGAAGGCTCGCCTCCCTTCGCAATGTCTTATTTTCAGAAAGTTTATATTTGTTAATTGTTTTTAAAATAACTGTAATATTGATTTGTATGAAAAGGTTTATAAAAATTTACTTCATATTATTAACTTTAAAATAGGGTACATATCTGACCATAAAATGACTAACCGAAATAGAATTTTTTCCAAGAAGAGTATCTTGACAGTATTAGTGATTTATATATATATACAGAAAAAGACTACCTATTGTTAAAGTAGGGAATTTTAAAGAAATATCGAAAATATGGTCAGAGACAAAGTAAAATCTAACGAAAGAAGACGCGTATAGTAAGCTCTCCGAAATTATTTTGAAATGTATAAGAATTTTTCCAACAGTATAATAAAATATTAAAATAAACCACGACTCGCATTGTTTCTCGAATCATAAAATGGTGCCGAAACCCGGGAGCAATTAGTCTATAAGCTAATTTATAAAAAAGAAGAAAGAAGAATATTCATAAAGAAAACGAGAAAAAAGAAGAACTCCGAGGAGATTTTACGAAATATAATGGCAGAGAACGATGAAGAACAATATGTATCTGGAGAAGAAGAAGAAGAGTTGGAAAAAGCAAAAGGAAAAAAAAACAGGCATCAGAAGACAATTAACCACATTATTTAAGAAGATTAATGCTGAAACGAAGAAATCAGAAATAAACGAAGTCCAATTAAAAACGTAGGTGAATCAATTAAAATTGAAAGAAGAAGCGTTGTTAGCGAACGAAATTATCATCGACAAGTACCTGACTGGACAGCAGTTGGACAAGGATATGGATTCGCGAGAAAGCTACGAGAATGACATTATAGAAGCAAAAACATTAATCGAATACGCGTTGAAATCAAGTAAAGCGGAAAGTGCGCGTGACCGTGCGTCTGTCACTCCACCTAGAGAATCAACTCATCCAAGTTATGCCTCTCACCTAAATTTGGATCAGAATGCCGCTTCATCAGGAGAACAAGAAGAATCCCAGCCTACAAGACAACAACAACAGTATTCGCAAGTACCTTTAATGACTTGGAACAATAGCATGACTTTGCCAAAATTAGAGATAGTAAAATTTGACGGAGATATTGATAAATGGACCAATTTTTTCTCTCAATACGAAACGGCAATACATAATAATTGTATGTTAAATAATTGCACGAAATTTACATATTTGAAAACTTATTTAGAAGGTGCTGCGTTAAATTCTATTGCTAGGCCATCAGTAACAGACGCGAATTATAATGCCGCGATTAAAACTGAAAGAGAGATATGGACGTAGGCAAGCGTTGGTTACCGCTCATATTAACCCATTAATGCATGTAACTCCTTTAATGAAATCTAATGACTTGGCGGGCTATCGTCGATTTTTCGATACGTGTGAATTAGAAGTATAAGGTCTACAATCTATGGGTGTTAATGCGTCAGAGAAGTACGGCACTATTCTTTGCCCAATGTTATTAAGTAAATTACCAGACGACATTAGCATCGAGTATAGTAGAACAGCTGATCTTGATAAAGAATTCGAAGTAGAAGAATTATTGGATTTCATAAGAAAAGACCTTCATAGTCGGGAGAGAGCACTTCTCTTTAAAACCAAGCCAATAGAACATAGCGCTATTTCAAGTCCATCGAAAATTTATCCTTTCAACAAAACGCCAATAGGGCGGGGGTCACACCTACCTGACACCTTTAGAAGTATACCTGAACGAAAACCCCTTTCATCTACGTCAGCTCTCAATACAGTAACAGTTCCCCCTTCGTCAGGCTTTTGTATCTTTTGTCAAAGAAATACCCATAGATCAGATGCGTGCAGGAATGTGACAAATATTTCAGAAAGAAAAAGAATTTGAGTCAGAAAGGGTGATGTTTCAATTGCTTGGTAGTTGGACATTTGGCGAAATATTGCGGCACTAAAATAACGTGCCACAAGTGTCAACGAAGACATCATGCTGCGGTTATCATGCTGAACTTATTGACCAAGAAGGTCAAAAGAAAGAACCAAGTCGAAATACAGAAAATCTTGGTGTCGAAAAAGAGACTGTTCCGAAAGAAGTTAATTGCATGTCAAATGCCATACCAAAGTATGATGATAAAGAAAACGCCGTACTATTACAGACGGCTAGAGCGAAGTTAACGGGGTCGCAAAATTCGCAGAACATTAGAATGCTAATCGATAGCGGAAGTCAGACGTCCTTCATAAAAGAAAATGTATCACGATATAGGATTACCCGTAATCGGAGAAGTCAGTGTAAATTTGCATATTTTTGGGGCGAACCACCCAACGACAGTAACGAGAAGAAAGGTTAAAGTTACTTTGAAAAGCCTTAATGACGATCGAAGCATAGAGTTAGAAGCCATTGAAACTCCAGAAATAAACACAGCCAAATTCCACATTCCTGGAGAAAATATGAGAAGGCAGTTGAAAATGAAGGGCTAATATTAGCTGATGTAACGACAGAAGAAACCGAAAATGAATTAACATTATTAATAGGATCGGATCATTATTGGCTAGTGATGACGGGTAGAATTAAGAGGCTTTAAGAGAAATTGGTTGTTATCGATAGTATCTTTGGATGGATAATCCAAGGGCCAACAGAAGTTTCAAGCGTTTACAACTGCGCTACTTTGGGAGAATCTTTAGTGGGAATGAACCCAATCATAAATCAGAATGAAGAAGATGTGATCTCAAAAACTTTAAGGGCATTTTGGGAAATCGAAAGTTTGGGAATTTGTGACAAACCAAATGAAGCCATGACGGAAGTAGATAATTAGGTTATGAAGAATTTTAAAGAAGGGCATGAAATACGATGGAGAACGATATACGGTGGACCTCCCTTGGAAAGAAAATAAAGAAGAACTGTCGAATAATTATTTATCGGCCAGAAGGAGACTTTTAAGCCTTATGAAAAAATTTGAAAAAGACGAAGAATATTTTAAAGCATGTAGCGAAACTATGAAATTATATATGGAAGAAGGCATAATAGAACCGATTCCAATAGAAGAGAGAAGCTTAAAAGAAAATGTCTCCTACTTACCCCACCAAGGTGCGGTGAAGGACATTAGAACTACGACGAAAATTCGAATCTTTTTTGACGCCTCCACTCGAGAAAATAGAAAAGTGTCCCTCAACGATTGCCTGCACACAGGCCCAAACTTAAATCCAGACCTTTTTGACATCTTGTCAGATTTCGCATGAATAAGGTAGCCTTTGTAGCAGATGTAAAAATGTATTTTTACAAAATTTATATCAATGAAAGGGATAGAAACTCTGTGCGTTTCTTGTGGATAGAAGAACCCTATGAGTTTCTGAGCCAGTAAAAATTAAAATCATGCGCTTTACTAGAGTTTTATTTGGCATATCGTCTAGCCCCTTTTTGCTGGCAGGAACAATCAGAGAACATGCTAAGAAATTTGAAATAAAGTATCCCGAGGCTACTAAGATAATAGAAGAAAACATGTACATTGATGTTTGACATCGGGTGGAAAAAACGAAGAAGAAGCTTAAAAGCGAGCGACAGAATGTATGGAAATAATGCACGCAGCTGGCATGACATTACGCAAGTGGAATTCCAATTCTGAAATTCTCCTCCAAAGATGGAAAGAAGAAGAATGGATCGAAAATAATACTGAAGAACAAAGCAGTCACATGCATTGACCATCTTTAAAATTTTAGGATTAGCGTGGAATCCAGAGTTGGACGTACTCACATTTGAAATGGAAGATTAATTAAATCCTTGGGAAAAGAAACGAAACGAAACGCATAGTTTTAAGTATATCGGCGAAACTGTTTGATCCTTTAGGACTTTTGTCACCTTACACGATTATCATAAAACAACTATTCCAAGAAATTTGGGAAATAGGCATAGAGTGGGATGATGAATTGCCAGAAGAAATTAAAGAAAAATACCGTCAATGGAGTTCGAGCCTCAAAAACATAAACTTGATAAGTTTACCAAGATTTTATCAATCAGAAGTCAATAATGAAGAAATTATAGCATCTCAGCTTCATTGTTTCACGGACGCTTGTGAAAAAGTATTTGAGGCCGTGGTATACGTTCATTATATAACAAAATCAGGAAGAATTGTAGTCTCACTCGTTTCATCGAAATCAAGAGTAGCACCTATAAAGAAAGTAACTCTACCCAGACTTGAATGGCTTGGAGCCCTCGTGGGAACTAGACTAACCTTAAGACTAAAAGAATTTTTAGTGAATCCAAATTATATTTTTGGAGTGATTCAACGATCATCATTCATTGGATTAAAGGCTCAGCGCTTCGGTGGAAACCGTTCGTTGCTAATAGGGTTAGAGAAATCCAAAATGCTACTGATCCAAAATATTGGAATCATTGTTCTAGCAGAGATAATCCGGCTGATTTTCTAACTAGAGGTCAATATTTAAAAGAATTGGGAGAGAATGAAAAGTGGTGGAAAGGACCATCTTGGCTAAGATTGACAGAAGAAAATTGGCCAGCGAAGAAAATAAAAGAATCTATCGATACGAATATAGAAGAAGAACTAAGACCTTCGTTTAAAATCACAGCTCAAAACGTTGTAAAAACAAAGGTCCTAGAATCGCCAATAAATATGGAAAGGTATGAAAATATCAATCGTTTACATCGAATAACCGCTTGGATAAGAAGATGGAAGCACAATTTCCAAAATAAGGACGACAAAAGGTCAGGACCGCTTACTTCAAATGAAATTGAAAGTGCAGAGAACTATTGGATCAAGTATATACAAGAACGGGAATTTCTGAAAGAAATATCAGCTTTAAGACGAAAAGAGAAAATCTCCAAAGATTCAAAAATCAAACAGCTAAACCCATTCTTCGACGAAAAAAAATAATGAGGGTGGGTGGACGATTACAATTATCGGAATTTTCCTTTGAAGAAAAACATCCTATTATTCTCCCAAAAGCACATCATTACACTGATCTTCAAATCAAGAAAGCACATTTACTGACTCTCCATTCAGGATTATCTGACACCTTAACGCAGGTGCGAGAAAAGTTTTGGATTCTGAAAGGACGTCAACAAACAAAAAGAATCATCTTTAATTGTCTCTTGTGTAAAAAATGGCGAGTACATCCTAGAAAAGAAGAAACTGCTCCTCTTCCAAAGGACAGATTAATTAAAGGACAAGCCTTCGAAGTAACCGGTATAGATTTGCCGGACCCATATACGTAAACAATTTAACAGAGAAAAAAAGAAGGATAAATCATACATCGCGTTATACAGGGTGTTTCTGGAAAGTCTGGCACAAATTAACAGGCATGTTCCTTGGGCCAAAAGGAGTCCGAAAGGTCCTATGACGTTTTGTGGTAAAGCGCTCCGTTGCGAACTTATGGGCTCTCAAAAGTAGGCCGAAAAACAAGGAGATTTTGCAGAATTATAGCACTAGTATTGTGGTTTTGACCCAATTGTTTTCGATTATTGAGCATAAGGCAATGATCGAAATAAGTTCAAACCTAGTGGAAGACAATGAACGTGTTAAACGGCCAAAAGCGTTAATCCCTTTGTTTTTATTAATGATTGTAATTAAAGGTAAGGAAAGTAGCTCAGATATCGGTTACTTGTTTGTTCAGATGTACTGGTAACTGACCAGTCTTTTATTCTTTATTTGAATTAGACACATTACTTTTACAATAATTTGAATGAACCCCTTAACTTTTACAATAATTCGAATGAACCCCTTAAGCTTTACAATAATTCGAATGAACCCCTTAAGTTTTACAATAATTCGAATGAACCCCTTAAATTTTACAATAAATCGAATCGAACCCATTAATTTTACAATAATTTGAATCGAACCCATTAATTTTACAATAATTCGAATCGAACCCATTAAATTTACAATTATTCGAATTGAACCCATTACATTCACAATAATTCGAATTGAACCCATTACATTTACAATAATTCTACAGGGCCGGTAGGCCCTTGTAGATATGACTTGATACACTTTTGTAACGTTAAAGCAAAATTCACATGCTTTTACCAATTTTCCTATGGAGATTAACGTGGGGTTTTTCGTGATATTTAACCACCTCTAACTGAAAAACTAGAGCAAAGTTACTTTTCGGAATACTCTTAATTTAACAATTAAGTATTCAGGGTGTACGATCGGCTAGTCTAATCAGAAACAATTAAGTCTAAGTATGATAATTTTAGTTAATTACGGAAGTACGGCTCTGAGTTAAACGTCAGGTTAACCTGTTGGCGCGCTGATACCCATTTCAAGCATATTGAGAACAAGGGAGGGCCTAGCTTTGTGCCTAATAACAAGTTAAGTTGACATTTTCAGTTTGATTCATTCTGTGGAAGTTGAACCATAGAGCCTGAATCTTAAAAAGATACAGACTCCACGGTTGAGTTTTTGAGCAGTCGACGCTTGTTTAGTATTTTACCGGCTTAAAAAATTTATTTAATTTTATAAATTTTCTGTAACACTCTTGCTAAGAAACACTTTGCCATCAGGTCGAAATTTTGTTTAATAAAGCAATCCAGGTATAAAACTAAAGGTAATTGATTTCATTATATTATAAGATATTGGTTTTTGGATGTTCTTTAAGACCAAGGCTTAGGTTTCTTATATATTATATTTGTACATATTCTTGATTTTCGGGAGAACCCAGTTACCCAGCTTCCGAGCCTCCAGTGTCGTCTAGTTTGGCTTACGCTCTCGTGTTTTTAAGCTGAAGGTTATGTTGCAACGTTTTTGGTTTACAGACTTGGATAATTTAATAATAGTGATGCTTCTTGATCTTTACTCTCTAGGATATTAACAGTATGTTGTAGAAAAAGAGCTGCTGCTTGAAGTACTTATCTTTATTTTATTTAGAAGTATTATTAAAATTTCAGAAGCTCGGCAACCGTTACAATAACTGTTTCTATAGCAGTTAATTCAACATTCCTTTGAGGTATACAGGGTTTTAGTATTTGTTAATCTCACTAAAATGCTACTAATTGTGAAGGTGTGTGGTATAATTCCTGAAATTCAACCAATGTAGAGGACGACATCATTCGTTAAAACAATTTTTTGCTGTTGAAACAGTCCGTATATGATATTTCGTTTTATAAATTATTTGTTACCAAGAGTGGATTGTTTAATTCAGAAATATAAGTAACAGTGGTGCTGGTTAATCCAGGAGAACATTGTCATTACGTAATTTAATTAGTCAAATAAATTACATGTGGAGATTTTTTCAACGTAACCATGTGGGAAACAGAGGGTTACGTTCGCTATTTCCACAGTCCTCATTGCCATTTGTTTATTTGTCAGAATTGCTATGAATTGTTTAGGTATTTGATTTAATTACTGGTATTTAAGCGAAACTATGGAATCACATCATTCATTAACATTGTAAACTTTGTAGTGATCCCTTGTAACGGGCTCCTGTAAAATAAGAATCAAAAACTCCACTAAAAATGCTATTAAGATAAATTATTTATTGACATTTATTTTAGAGCCTAATCAAGATAAACCTTTAAATTCAACTCAATCAAGATAAACTTTTAAATTAAACTTAATCAAGATATACCTTCAAATTAAACTTAATCGAGATATACCTTTAAATTAAACTTAATCGAGATATACCTTTAAATTAAACTTAATCGAGATATACCTTTAAATTAAACTTAATCGAGATATACCTTTAAATTAAACTTAATCGAGATATACCTTTAAATTAAACTTAATCGAGATAAACCTTTAAATTAAACTTAATCGAGATAAACCTTTAAATTAAACTTAATCGAGATAAACCTTTAAACTAAACTTAATCGAGATAAACCTTTAAACTAAACTAGATCGAGATAAACCTTTAAACTAAACTAGATCGAGATAAACCTTTAAACTAAACTAAATCGAGATAAACCTTTAAACTAAACTAACTCGCGCTCGCGTGTTCGCGCCTTCGTCTATTCGCATCTTCGCAACAGATCACTAACAACATTTGCACTTCAGTTCTGATACACACAAAAAATTTGCTTTTCCCATTCTGAAAGCCAATAAAGATTGAGCAATCATTGCGCCATCTGCCCTTCTCTATCGACGTTGTCCAAAGAGAAAAACGAAACTAATCGCCCCAGCCTTCCTCTCGTCTGTGATTGGTGCTTTCTCGCGAAGGCGCGAAATTCTTGGCTTAAGTCGCAAAAATTTGTATCTTCGCGAGGTGAGGACGCAAAGTTGCGAAAACCCAATGTGGACAGTAGCGCGATCTTGCAAACAAGCAAAGCGAAGATGCGAACCCGCAAAATGTGTCAGTCTGGACAGGCCTTTACAGATAGGAATTTCGGGGAGAGTTATGGATACCTTACACTTAACTTGCAGGTTACGCAACAATGCCAAGAAGCCCTATCTTACGAATAGTTTTCGCGATATGGGTGTGGACAACATTTCTGATGGTAATACAAATACAGATCGTCATGAAATCTGAGTTTTCCTTCGTCTCGCACAAATACATTAAATCTGTGGAAGAATTTGGTCCGAAAAGTAAATGGAAGCCTGTGTGCGTTGGAGGACAATCAGAAGTTCGCCTCATGAAAATCATGGTTCGAATTTATTTCTTAAATTTGTACAAAAAATAAGAGTACCTCTCACTGATGGACGATGCCTGTGGTTTAGTTTAAACAAATGCCACTAGATGCTCCCATAGTCGAGGGAGCTTAGTCGTAAAGCTTAGCAAAGGCCAGTTTTAGCTCCGCCCTCGTGGACAAGTTTTTATTGGTTTCTGCCTTTGTTGAGGTAAATTGGTTCGTAAAAGATTAGCCAGAATGTTATGGGTGCCAGAGGAGCTGACAGATTCTTATCTGAAAAGGTTTGCGGCCCGAAGAAAGTACTTCTAGAGATTAATTGATCATTTTCATTGAATTTGAAACTAAGGGTCCATCAATAATATCAAAAGTGTAGAAAATGTTTCCCTTTATAATATAAACCTTCAATGTTAAAGATAGAGAAATACACTATTAGCACCGTACGGTATTGCTATACTGTACTCTTAATTATCTTACTGTTGATTTTAAGGCATCAACTAGCGACACGTTTAAATGCATCGACAAAACTGTTAAATATATTACGCAAACCGATATGGCGAGTGACGACTTCTATTCAAATATGTCTGAAAACGAAGTGTACTTTTTCCTAAAAAGTCTTTTCGCCGACGCCATTGGAATTATATCGGGATTGGGATTAATTGATAAAATGAAAATTCCGAAACTAAACATTTCTAAACCAGTTACCCAGTTCTACATGACGCATTATAATTCCTTCAAAATGTTAGCTGACAGAGACTTTAACGACATTACGGATAAGATGTGAGTATAGCAAAAAGTAAACACTTTCCAACGGGACACACGCTAATCGTAAAACTATAAGAGAAAAAAGATACGGTAAGACTCATACTTATAGTTTTTATAGGCAAGACTCTATAATGGAGACGCATTGATTGGACAAGCATCGAAAAGTCAATCAACATCTGCTAGATTTAATAACATGGGTTGAGCCACCGGCAGATATAAAAGCCATTTCATTCAAAGGCTTCGAAGCTCTCTCTCTCGTGTTTACACGTGTGGAAATGTTTTAGCTGCAATAATATTGTGTTTGGAATTGATTTTCAATTTTCTCACCACAACTAGTTCTCGTATTGACAATCGTTCTATAGCTTTTTAGGTCGTTTCTTGAATCCATGGCAAACGTTGCAACCTCTTCGTGATGGTGCATTGTCTAAAGTTTACAAAGGCTTAGCAAATATCATTAGTGTTGTTTTACGTCATTTTAAAACAAGTTGGAAAATCGTAATAAACCTCTCCGAGTTGGGTAGAAAGAAACTAAAATAGCACTATTGTGGGAAAAGTGTAAAAAAACCTTAATTAGCAAAAAAAAATTTAAAAGGTTGCAATATTTTGCGGTTTAAAAATGTAATATTTTGTAATTTTTATGGAAAAGTTGTTAATTTATTCGGTTGATTTAAAAAGGAAACACGACCACATTTAGGTATACCTTGCTGTATAAGGTATTTGATCGTGGTATGGGTACAATACATTAACGCCAAAGGATGATGAAATGTCGATAAAAAGGTCACTTAAGCCATGCTAACACTTACAGGGAAACAGTTTCAAAGCGATTCAATAGGCTTTCTAACACAACTAATAATGGAGAAATTAATTACAAATACCGTCTGTTGAAGTTGCTTGGAAAACCAACTTGAAGCGGGTTTGGAAGTTAGTTTTTAGTATTAAATGTATGAATAGTCTTCAGTATAGAGTTCCACCTGTGTGAACTCAGCTTTAGTAGAGCTACATAATTTCTTTACTTCAATGAAAATCAATACTAGTAGTTCTAGGCCGCTATATTGTTTTCTAGAAATCAATTTTTGTTAGACGGGAAAAGAAAGCAACGCTTAAACGTTTTATAAGATTATTCACATATAGGCTTGCTTCTGTGGTAGCCAGCGAATTATTTTTGCGGAATAAATATTATTATTATTACTATTATTAAAACGTTTTCCTTAAATAATTAAATAAATATAATTGATACTATTTTGCCAACTGCGAACGCGGTTACAGACACACATACGTCCAGTGCAATACCTTTCCGAGACGTCATTGTCACTCGGAGAGGTAATAACACTATCCTAGAAAACTAACGTAAGTTATAGCAGGAGTTCATAATAACCCCCCTTCCGGGGGGAAGTACGAAACTTGCCATAGAGCTAATGGTAAAAATCGCGAACAACAAGATTTTGTCGTTGCGCATATAAAGGACTAGCCTGTTGATGGACATACAACTTTACAGTAGATTGTAGTAGTATCTATACTCCTTGGTTTTCGTTCCAAAACTTGGCTGGGAGCCTGGGATCTCCGTCGTTAAGAAAAATGGCGAGTATGTGGACGTAGAAACACGATGGAATTCTTATATTAAAGATACTGGGAATCAATTTGTCCATACCGTTTTAATTTAACCACGGAATTCTCACACATATCACAAGAAAACATTAATGACTATCGTTTAAATGTTTTGTAGAAAACTAGAAACCATCGCAAAGCCAACTTCTTAGCCAAGGCTTAATGTACACCGCGGCTGACCGCGCCGACAGACGCGACTCGCGAGCCATTTTCGCTCCCAAAATCACAAGATAAAAATAGTGCTAATCCGGAATATGGGAAATTAATGCGCGTGGGGTAACTATTTCTTTGGGAGTTAAGCGGTGTATAAATCCGCTGAGCTTTACGGCGAAACTTTGTTGTTACGGGCTTTTTAACTAGTTTCGTACTTCCCCCCGAAGGGGGGTTATTATGAACTCCTGGTTATAGTCATCTTCAATTTATTTCCGGAAAGACATATTACGAGGCATCAATATCCATAAGATCAAAGGTTGCAAGAAAAATTCATTAATTGGTCTACCTCAAGCAATTCACTGTTTTGCTTAATTTGCCTGCTTTATGCCTCTGAGGCATACTGCAGAAAAAATGAAGAAATCGATTAATACGTTTTTCGCGCAAAATAACAATAAAATTTGCTTTCGTTGTACAATACTGTTTATATGACTAATGAAAAATTGATAATCATTGCTCCTATATTTTAAATACGCGAATTCATATCCAGGGTTAACTGCTTTTTAGACCATTACATTAAATACTTATAAAGGGCGTGAGGGAAATAAGCTCGGATGGCGGTCTCTCCCCCCTGGTGTTTGATTCTCTTATACGTCTCACCGATTTTTTGAAGGTGAAAATAAACATGACCACAAAATTTTAAATTCGCTTTTTTATTTTTTATTATTCAGCACTTAAAAAACATCTTCCTCGTTCTCTTCTTCTAATTCTTCTACTTCTAATTGGATAGAATTATTTTTATTTAGCTCATGATCGTCAGCATTTGCTTTCTCTCCTCCGACTTCGACATTAGCGGGCTGCTCAACCAGGTTCGTTGAAACCTCATCTTCATCCCGAGTTTTTTCATCTTCACCGAGAACTTTCGATGTATCTGAATGACTAAGTAAGAATATTGAGAAACATTAATTCTATTTTTTAACACTTCAAACAGGTGAAATGTTTAAAAAGGGTTTGAAAATTTGATGTGATCTCCATCAAAGCTATTCCACTCTTAAAAATGTAAGGTATATTTCAGAAATACAGTAATTCTGATTCCTTTTGAGTCTGATATTGTTCAAACAAGCAAAATGTTACCCATACGATCAGAAATCCATATAATCGTGAAAAAGTTGACAAAAACTCAATATGGAGATTATTACGTACTTTTCAAAGAACTGCGATAGCTCTTTTTCCTCAGCACTATCTATGTCCGAAGACGCTAAGTTGACCACTGGCCGTGACGAAACCCTGCTAAAAGACCTTTTTGTTTAATAAAAACATCATACCTACAAACACTGAAAATGTTTGATAACTACTCATAAGGGTGTAGATTTGTGAGCACGAATAAGGAGATTCAGATTGATCAAATTCTCCGTCAGCCCCCCCCCCACTTTCGAAATCGGTACCAGTGCTAGAGTGCAGTTCATGTCCAATCGGCTCAGTGGAGAGGGGAAAAAGTTTGTTTTAATCGTGCTCACTGTGTAAATTAAGCCGGACCTTACTAGACAGTGTAGCTAACGTTTAAAGTGCATTGGACCAGTGGGCTATAGAAGGAAATTACACTGAAGTGTAACCAAAGAGAGTATAAAGAGGGGGAGTTGAAGCTAACGCTAAACAAGGCAGTTTGGTATTCTCGCTTTTCATTTTTATTCACTTGATATATTTTTTATCCTAATAGCCGGTTCACCGCATTTCAACCAATAAGAGGTTAGAAAAGGATTTGCGCACACACCGGAAGCTTAGAGGTAAACTTTCCAAGAACACTGAACCAAGCCTTTTACTCCTCTTCTTTATAACCTCTTTGGTTTAACCAGCTGGTTGAGTTTTCTACTCGTTGAAGGACTACAATTCCTTGCATTCTTCTCGTTCAACAGATTTGAAAAACTCAACAGCTTCTTTGACCGTCTTTGGGGGGTGCTACGAGTTCAAGTGGTATCGAAACGGGCAACCATGATTATTACAATTTGTTTAAAATGATTATCGCACACATTACCATATAAGTAATTATATCATAAGATTATAAGGTATTTTCCATAAGATTATAAGGTATTTTCCATAAGATTATAAGGTATTTTCCATAAGATTATAAGGTATTTTCCGTAAGATTATAAGGTATTTTCCGTAAGATTATAAGGTATTTTCCATAAGTATGACACTACCTATAGAGTGCTGTCAGAAGCGCCGGTGTGACGTCACCCATGCTGTTTTCCCATAAAGAAAAAACGGTAACTGTCATGGCCGCTCATTGCTAATGGCAGACTCGTGACGTTTAACCTTGGATCTGACGTCACAACTGACAGACTCTATACTTCGTAATGCTAGAGACGCACAGCTCGAGCTAGTTCGAGAACGACAAGCGAGAATTGACTACACTCGGTTAATTTTGCAATCCATCTTCCTATTTAGTCTGTACTAAGCCTTTGACAGCGCCAGAACCAGGCGTTGCTTTACGAGAATCTATGACCTATGTCATTTCATGACAAGCTCCAGTTTGTAACCAGTGACAAACTTATGGAACATATCTTAATAACTTATGTTATACGTATTGGGTTTTAACCCTGCATGTAAGATAAAGAAAGAAACATCTATTCGTAACGAAAGTTTAATGAGCTAACAATAAAAACAGGTAGTACAATACTTTATATAACATTGGTTATCAATAAAAAACAAACTAAACAAATCCACTCTGAGATAACAGAAAATAGATAAAAAACATCCGTTATTCATTTTTTAGTATGCTGGCGCTCTACCCCAACACCCCTTCTCGACAGCAACGTAGAAAAGAAAAGGCCTATATTTGACATATGATAGTTCAATTTCTCCTTGGGCAATGGCTTCGTCAAAATGTCAGCCATCATTTCGTCCGTTTGGCAGTAGAAGATGTCTATTATCCCTTTCTCTTGCATATCTCGCAGAAAGTGGTATTTGACGTCAATATGCTTAGTTCTGGCGCTTGACTTTTCGTTTAGACTCAATTTAATGCAAACCTGATTGTCCTCGTACAAGGTCGTTGGGTGTGATTGTGCGTAGCCAATATCCTGAAGTATTTGTCGTATCCATATAACTTCCTGCGCTGCATGAGCAGCAGCAACGTACGCGGCTTCAGTTGATGACAGGGCAACGGTGTTTTGCTTCCGGCTTGACCAAGAAATTGTTGCTTGTCCAAGCTTGAATAGGAAACCGCTAGTTGACTTGCGATCCGAATGATCGCCGGCATAATCCGCGTCTACATAGCCTTCGAGTGTTATTTCATCAGTTGATGGTAAACTTAGAGCAGCATTGATGGTGCCTTTGAGGTATCTCATGATTCTTTTAATGGCAACCCAAAGGCAGTTTATTGGCTTCGCTACTCTCCTGCACAGGATATTAACACTCGCTGGGATATCAGCTCTGGATACCGTTGCTATATGCAGTAACATTCCGATAGCCGTGCGATATTGTGTATTGTTGGAAAGTGTATCCTCGTCAAGTAGTTTCAAATAAGCCATATCCATAGGAGTACTTGATGGTTTTGCTTCTTTTATGCCGAAATCTTCCAACATGTGTTTAATTTTTGTAGCTTGGTGGATTGCGAAACTTCCATCTTCAGTACGCTCTATTTGTATTCCCAAATAGTAGGTAACGTCTCCAAGGTCTTTGGTTTCGAAGTGCAGATTAAGGTTGACTAGAATACTATCTATTACGCTGACGTTCCAATTGGCAACTAGTAAGTCATCAACGTACAGTAGAACGTAGGTCCAATGTCCGTCTTCTTCTCTTCGACTGTACAAACCAGGATCTGCTTTACTTCTGTCGAAATTCTCCTTTAGCAACACTTCGTTGACCTTCCTGTTCCAGGACCTGGCCGACTGTTTTAAGCCGTAAATACTTTTCTTGAGCTTGTATACCTTTTGCTCTTGTGCACTCTTGACAAAACCCGGTGGTTGTTCCATATAAAGGTCTTCGATGATATCGCCGTGTAGAAAAGCTGTTTTAACGTCGAAGTGTTTGACTCTCATTCCCTTGGATGATGCGACGCTGAGCAGGATGCGAATGGTCTCATACTTCGCAACCGGCGCGTACGTCTTCTCGAAGTCCTCTCCATATATTTGCGAATATCCTTTAGCGACAAGACGTGCCTTGTATTTGTCGATGTCGCCATCTTGATTATATTTAACTTTAAAAATCCATCTACAGCCAATGGCTTTTCGACCTTTAGGCAAATCGGTTAACTCCCAAGTTTTCCTTTCTTCGAGTGACTTTATTTCTTCTTTCGCGGATTCTTTCCACTTGATGCTCTCGCTATCAGGTAAGTTGGTAACTTCCTCCCATGTGGTGGGTTCTCTAACGTGATCTACAGTGGCTTTATATCCGAATTTCTTCGGTGGTACACCTTGGTTAGTTCTAGTTGGATATCTTCGAACGCCAGGCATTTCATCTATTTGTTGACTGATGGCTCCTTGGGTAGATTTTTCGTGTTGTTGCGGATTCGTGGTTGTTTCTTCTACTTTAGGCTCTACGATAGTGTCTTCCAACTCTGTAAGATCTTCAACATCTTGGTATACAGAGGCGGTTGAATCTGAGTAGTCTGTCAAATCGAAATCCGGTTCTTCCTTGATATCTGATATCGCTTTCCCTTCTGGCGTAGTTGAGACCACTGGGACCCTGATATTGTACTGGCAGTAGTGAGAACCCATCCCCTCATCAAATTTAACATTTCTGCTGAAATGCACCTTGTTGGTTTTAGGGTTAAGTATCCTGTAGCCTTTGGTTGCAGTACCGAATCCGACCAGAATGCCCTCAACTGCTTTATCGTCCCACTTTGTTCGTTTCTCTTTCGGTATGTAAGAAAAGACTCGACTTCCAAAAACTCGTATGTGACCTATCCTAGGCTTCGATCCATTCCACAACTCATACGGCGTCTTCTCTAACGCTTTACTCGGGAGCCGATTCTGAAGGTAACAAGCTGTGTTCACTGCTTCTCCCCACCAGCAATTAGGTAGGTTGGCGTCGAGCAGCATAGTTTTGGCCATTTCAATTAGAGATCGATTTTTGCGCTCGGCAACGCCGTTCTGTTGAGGAGTGTAAGGAACTGTTAGTTCGTGCTTGACGCCTTCCCTTTTCAAGTAGGATTCCAGCTCCTTTGACACGTATTCGCCGCCATTGTCTGTCCTTAGCGTAAAAGGTTTGCGTTGGAATTTGTTACTGTAGACTGCCACATATTCTTGGAATACTCTTTGTACTTCTGCCTTTGTCTTGATTAAGTAAATCTCGATGAATCTTGAAAAATCGTCAATGAAGGTTACCAGGAAACGATTTCCGCCCATGGTCGCTTCCTTCATTGGACCGCAAACGTCGCTATGTACAATAGCCCATGGCTCTTTACTTCGGGAGATTGACGTAGGAAATGGAGCTTGTGACATCTTGCCCTTGAGGCAAAAATGGCACGCTGACACAATCTGATTGTTATTAAGTTTTATTCCATCCGCAAGGCCTTTCGTATAGAGTGTCTTGACTGCTAAGGGATCGCGATGTCCCATCCGCCTATGCCATAGGTGTAAAAATTCTTCGTGCGTGGCACTCTTCACCATAGTAGGACTGCGCATCTGAAGTCGATACAGCGATCCATCCATTCTGGCTATAGCTATGACTTCCTGTCCTTCGTTAATGCTGCAGCTATTCGCCTCGAAAGTGACCTTGTGACCCGTCCTGGCAAGCTGATGAACGGATAACAAACTTCCGCCAAGTTTAGGCACGTACAAGACATCATTGACTGGAATATCATGGATGTCTCCTTCGGGTCCGAAGCATTTTAGAACTCCGCTTCCAATTCCTTCTGCTTGGATAGCAGACTCATCGGCCAAGTGAACATTCTCATTCCATGGTTCTATACTCTTGAAAAAACTTCTGTCGCTTGTCATATGGCTGGTCGCTCCAGAATCTACGTACCAAGCGGTAGTAGTACATAAATGCCGGTCCCAGTGCAGGTACAGTGGAAGGCAGGGAGGAGCGAGGAGTGAGGAGCGAGGAGTGAGGAGTGAGGAGTGAGGAGTGAGGAGCGAGGAGTGAGGAGCGAGGAGTGAGGAGTGAGGAGTGAGGATTGAGGAGTGAGAAACAAGATGGCGGATGAGACTTTGTACGTAAGCCTTTTGATTGACTCACCCCTCTCTCAGTCCTGCAAGGGGGGCGTTTTTGATTGACTCACCCCTCTCATCCCCGCACCTACAAGGGGTGTTTTTGATTGACAGGTCAATGAAGCGTGTTCGATTCTCGGATGTAGAAGTACATACATTGGAGTATGAAGATAGGGTGAATTATGATTTAAGAAATAAACAGTATTTTAATATGTTAATTAGATTAAAATTTGAACCATTAATTTCCCCGGTATTAATCAAATGGTTAAGGGGGTATGACGTTGGGGGAAAAATAAAGAATCCCCGTAAAAACCCAGCTCTACCGATTATTCTAGATCATTCCAGAAAATTTAAAATACCCCATAAAACCCAGGTTAACGTTGTTTAAGGCCATGACGTAAAATGTACAGTCAAAGTTGTAGATTGTTCGAGAATAATCTTCCCGAAAAAACCCACCAATAATGTACAGTCAAAGCTAGGATGATGATCATATTAAATAGTATAAATAGCCAGGACCCTGAGTTAAACCACCATCACAATCTCACTCAAGCTCGACGAGGAAGGAAGGACCATCCAACAAGTACAATGTAAGTATAGTTTTTGTGGACTTGTTATTTTCAAAGCTATAGTTTGGATATAAAACTTAGATTTTTTTTTCTATTTGACAGAATGTCTGCCGTAGTGCTATTTCCCCTATCAGATGAGAAAGTAATTGAGGTTACCCCGAAGTTAGACGTACGACTAGGGTTCAAAGACAGTTCTACGGGACTCATACTTCACCAGTCCGATTTCCACGAGCTATACGCTAGGAAGGATGAAATATTCAAGTTCTTCGAAACCGACGACGCCCCGGAGACATCATGGTTCTTTACCGGTTCTGAAACGAAGCGTGTGGAGTTGCGAACATATCGAGACCGTAAGATTATAGACATCAGGGAACTATACCCTGGAACAGGTGCTATGTACGGCAAGTTCTTCCCAACAAAGAAGGGATTCGCCGTTGGACACTACCTTGCCAAGACGTTAATGGATACGTATAAAGACGTAGTCACATTTCTTAACGAGGCGAGTCGAGTACGTGTGTTATTAAAAAATTGTATTGTAGAACAATTGAAATCAAACATCCGTAAATGTTGTTACGGATGTAGTATTGATCACCCCTCTCAAACTCAACACGATTGTTTGAATGGGTGGGAAATGCGTGTTTCAATGAACTTTGACACCGCGATAAGTAATCTTGATTATGTTGAAATTTATAAGATATTTACCCTAAGCACTTTTTTAAGTGACGAATTTTGTAAGTCTATGATTGGTCAAATCGTATGTAATGCCAAAGAATATTTGTGAATAAAAAACAACTTGATTCTTAAAAAGTGATTCATTCCTTAAAATGGACTTCAGCTTACAACACCCATTTAATGGTCTCATAGCCGGGGCGACACAATCGGGAAAATCATACTTTGTAGCTAACCTTATAAAGTATAAAGATATATGTATATCACCCCCTCCAGATAGGATAATATGGTGTTACACTGAATATCAACCGAAATTATTTAATTCGGTATTAGATCACACGCCTTCTGTAGAATTTCACGAAGGTATATTAAATGTGAATATATTAGACCCCAATATCAAGAATTTTGTTATACTTGATGATTTACTTTGTGAAATATCTAATAACAAGGATGTAACTAATTTGTTCATACGGGGATCGCACCATAAAAACACCTCTGTTTTTATTTTGATGCAAAATTTATATTACCCCGGGAAGGAAATTAGAACATTAAATTTAAACGCCCACTACTTGATAATATTCAAATCTCCTCGAGATAAATCGGCTATATTTCATTTAGCCAAACAGATTTGTCCCACTAATAGTAAATACGTCATCGACGCGTTCCATCAGGCAATTGCTAGAGATTTTGGGTATTTATGGGTTGATTTAAAGCCAACGACGTCAGATGATCATAGACTACGGACGGGACTCATACCGGGCGAAGAAGCCGCAGTCTATATTCCAAAATGAAAAGAGTGCATACGCATCAACATTTCTTAAAGTATCTGACTACTTGTAATGCGTGTCAGAGAAAATACGCTATCAAACACGCTAGTAATGACTCTATCAAGGCTATAGTGGAATGTTGTATAAATGTCCTACGCGGTAACGTGAAGTTATCAGATGACCAGAAGAAACGATTGAAGAAGCACTGTCTAATGTTACGGAAGTTATCTAAACAAAGCACCGTAGCAAAACGAAAAAAGATCCTTATTCAAAAAGGTGGTTTTTTACCTCTCTTGTTAGCACCCCTTTTATCACTTGTTAGCACTGCTGCTGGTGCAGCTATAAGCAGAGCAATTAAAAATGGCTAGAAAGATGATATTGGTACCTGAAGAGGTTTACCGCCGATTAAACTCACAACCAAAAGTTGAACATAGTGAAAATTTGGATACGAAGACTGTTTTGGTAGACAACAAATTGAACCAGACGCAAAAAGTTAACATGTACAATCATTTACTAACGAGTGCTATTAACAAAAGAAAAAAGAAGAAACCTGTTAAACAACAGAAAAAGAAAGATTGGTATTCTGAAATAGCCATGACAATACCAGATTCACACCTCAAACCAGCCATTGCCTTATACAAGTGGATTGATATGAACTCCAAGATTAATTGGTCTCCTAACGGGGAACTTATATACAGGGGGCAACCAATCGTCGGGTCGAATATTATGGATATTTTACACGAATCAGTTAAAGGTTATAAAAGTAAACCGAAACACACTGTCGTTGGAATAAATCAGTTTTACGAAATGTTAATAAAAGAAAATGTACCAAAAACTATCGTGAGAAACAAATTCCCATTTGGAAACTCTACGAGTGTTGTACCAAATACCTATCTCGATGTATCTAAAAGCGATTTACCGAGCATTGATTATTATCCCCCAACCCCAGATTCCCACTACGGTAATGGTCTCAACACTTGGATAAACTTGAAATAAAGAATATATATCAATACCACGTTTCATTTCTTTCACAAATTACTTACACGTTATCATGGAAGGATGTAACGACCCTTCTCCCACAGGGCTTCTAGCCTCCCTGTCCGTTTCATTTTTAAATAATCCCAAAGTTATTACGGCGCTTTTGATATTATTTCTTATTATAATTATCGAGTTATCTGATTTCGCTTATTGGTATACTCAAAAAACCTTAAACTGCACGACTAATGGATAAACTAGAAGAAATATACTTCAATGAAAAAGATCCGGGGAGCTTCGGAGGTGTACAAGGACTATATAGGGCTGCGAGGGAAAAGGGGATTAACGTTTCCTTAAATGATGTTATTGAGTTCCTACAACGTCAAGATACGTATACACTGCACAAACCCGCGAGGCACAACTTCAGAAGGAACAAGACTATTGTGTACGGTATAGATGAACAATGGCAACTTGATCTGGCAGACATGCAAAACATTAAGCGTCATAATGACGGATATAGATTTCTACTGTGCTGTATTGACGTATTCAGTAAATTTGCTTTCGCCGTCGCTATTAAAGACAAGAAAGGACCTACGATGGTTGCGGCGTTTAGATCCGTTTTAGAGTCTGGTAGAAAACCCAAGATTGTTCAGTCGGATCATGGGAATGAATTTCTAAATAAAGAACTGCAAAGTGAATTGAAACGTTTGGATATCAAGTTTTTCGCCACACACTCGGAAGTGAAATGTAGTATAGTTGAACGATTTAATCGAACCTTGAAGGAGCGAATGTACCGCTATTTTACGCAAAACGACACCTACAAATACATTGACGTATTACCCGACTTATTGGAATCGTATAATAACAACTACCACAAATCAATTAAATGCAAACCCACTGAAGTGACAGAGGAAAATTCGAAAGAAATCTGGTTAAATTTGTACGGAAAAGTAAACTTTTCGCCGCCAGTTTCATACCCCTTTGAAATTGATGATTTAGTTAGAATAAGCAAAAATAAAAGAACGTTTGAAAAAGGGTATTTGGCCAATTATACCGAAGAACTATTCAAAGTAACAGAACGATCCCGAGAGATCCACCGGTATATAAACTGAAGGATTTGAACTCCGAGCTCATTTCCGGTGTGTTCTACAAAGAGGAAATACAGAGAGTTGGCAAGGACCTAGAAAACTGTAAATTTAAAATTGAAAAAGTATTACGAAAACGTAAAAAACCTGACGGTACTAAAGAACTCCTCGTACGGTGGAGAGGGTATAGTTCCGAATTTGATTCCTGGGTGCAAGAAATCGACGTAAAATGAGTTTCTACATCACACTACCCTCTGACTCGTCAACGCAATATTTCAAAGGAAATACTATAAGCAAGTTCAGAACGTATCTACCAGAACCTATAATTCTAGAGGGATCTCACGAGGTTGCTCTGGCTGAAATAAGCTATCCTAGAACTTGGAATAATGTAAAAAGGGAATGCGCAGTTCGCATTTGGGATAATTCGTTCGTAGGTGTTGCTTCGGATGCAATGGATGAATTCCCAGAAGAGGGATCTGGTTTTGGTGAAAGTGGACAGACAATTAACGGAGTGAATGAAAACCGGGGTATATCGATAATTATACCTCCCGGATATTACGGTTCTGTAGAGGAATTACTCGAAATATTGTCAGCCGACGACGATGCTGGTGCTACTGAAAAAATAAAATCTAGGGTTGAGTTTTCATACAACAAACCAAATCGACGGGTGATGGTTGAGTTAAAAGGGACGAACCAACTTTATATCCCAAGCGAAATTGCCATTATATTAGGGTTCACGAGGAATTCCAAAAAAGACTTCACTGTGGTCGCCTCTATGACGGCCCCATTCAGTTGTGATATGGATGCTGGAATGCACTCCTTATTCGTATACTCTGATATAATTCAGTCTCGATCGGTAGGAGACTCTGACGTCCCTCTCTTAAGAATTATAAGTATCAACGGGAAAGATGGTGACACGGTGGAAAAAGAGTTTGCTAAACCCCATTACATGCCCATAGCGAAAAACAACTTCCAAACAATTGAAATAAACATTATGAGTGAAATGGGTAAACCGGTTAAGTTCGAACGTGGGAAAGTTCACGTCACTCTACATTTCAGGCCCAGAAGAACTTGGCACTTGTTATAAGAACTACGTTGAATTCAATCTCCGCCCCATTTATGACGTGATTGTCAAAGTGTAAGGATGTCTCCATATAATACGGGTCACGTTTCTGTTAAGGATTATGAGGACTATTATCTAAATCAAATTGGACATGGATCCATCCCAGTATATAGAGGTTTGGCCGTGCAACGTGGTTATGGCCTGGGGTCAATTATCTCCTCGGCGTTCAGATCGGCCATGCCATTACTTAAAAGGGGTGCCACGTTCCTAGGTCGAAAGTTTTTAAACACTGGCGCGAAAATTGCGACGGATTATACAAGCGGTGTACCCATTAAACAAGCATTGAGAACTAGGGGTAAAGAAGCGGGTAAGGAAACATTGAGAAGGGCGGCCGAAGAAGTGACCAAGCTAACTGGAAACGGACGTAAAAGGAAACGCAAAGTGTCACCCATCATCAGTTCTGTTCGAGCTAAGAAGAAGAGAAGGTCGTCATCTTTACACCCGGATATATTTTCATAATGTCGCTCGCACACCCAAACTCTATGAACAGCGTCAGCTCGGAACTAAATGTTTTTCACGTACCCTATACCCAAACTGGGATAGTAGGAAGTCAATGGGTGGAGTATAACTCTACCTCCAATGTGGATGAAAATCAGGCTATTATATTTCCCGTCACCGGGAACTCCGAGACATACATGGACTTGAAAAACACGCTCCTGCATTTACAAGTAAAAGTGGTTAAAGCGGATGGGTCTCTACCTAAAGCCGCTGTGTACGATGCGAATGGTGATATAACTACTCAGGCGGATAAAGTTGGACCCGAAAACCTATTACTCTCCAGTCTTTTTAGTGAACTACACGTATCGTTGAATGATAGATCAGTTACATCATGTCCTCAACAATACGCATTCAAGAGCATGATTCAAACGCTATTGACATTTGGTGGTCCAGCGAAAAAGAGTTTTTTGACCGGGGCACTATTCTACAAAGATACGGCGGGACATTTTGACGACTTTTTCGAAAATGAAGGGTTTGAGAAACGGAGTAAATTCGCCCAAAATGGGGTTATAGACTTGATTGGTGTCGTACACGCCGATATATGTCAGCAAAATCGCTTCATCCCCAATCTGGTCGATGTGAATTTTAAATTTATCAAAAGTCCCAACGAATTCTGCTTACATGCGGATGGAATTAAAGCGAAAGTTATATTTACCCACGCTTCGTTATTCATAAGAAGAGTTAAACTAACCCCCGAGATTATGATATCACACGCCAAAACCCTGGAATTGGCCACGATGAAATACCCCATAACACGTACGGAATGTAATACGTTTTCCATATCTCAAGGAAGTAAAATAGCAGTCAAAGACAATTTATTTAGCGGTCAACAACCGAATAAAGTTGTAATTGGATTTGTAGACCAGAACGCGTTTTTGGGTGATTATAAAATGTCGCCTTTTAATTTTAAAAATGAAGCGGTGACTCAAATCACCTTATCCGTTGATGGGGTTAGCGTACCCCATAAACCCTTAAACCCCAACTTTAAGGATAACCTATGTATGAGATCGTACGCCAATCTCTTTCTTCAAACCGGACAATGGAATATCGACGAGGGTAATTTCATTGACCGTGACGAGTTCGCCAATGGTAATGCTCTTTTCGTATTCGACTTGACCCCCGACCTGAATGGTAGTTCGACTGAAAGTTTCAACTTTATAAAGAACGGTAGTGTCCGATTGGAGTTAATATTTGCCGAAGCGCTACCGGCTACAATTGCCGTCGTTTACTATTCCGAATTCCAATCTTTGATTGAAATTGACAAAAACCGAGCCGTTTTATTCGATCAAAGCTCATAATGGACTCTCGACAACTTGAGAAAATATTAAGGCGCGATCCATACACTAGAAATTTGTTCCGGGGAATATTTCCAGCGGATAAACTACCACTAACTGTTAAAACGTTTCCCTCTCTATATATTGTGAATACTGACACCTCAAAAGGGGGAGGAAAACACTGGACGACTATATACATTTCGAGGAAAAAGAACACTGAATTCTTTGAAAGCTACGGAAATCCTCCGGATTTATTTAAATTTAATGATTTTGTAGAGCGAAATAGCCTAACTGTTACGTTTAATTCATGTCAACTACAGGGGGAATTAAGTCAAACCTGTGGTGGGTATTGCGTTTACTTTTCATTGTATAGATGTAGGGGAGTTAAAATGTTTGATATAATAAAACGATTTACTAAAAATAAAAATGTTAATGATAATATGATTTCGGAATATATGTATAAGAATTACTCAATAAATTTGTCATAATTTTTCATTTTATTTCGCATTTTTATGCCCATGGGCGAGTGTTGAAATTCCGTCATTCAAAATGTGACGCTTATCGTCGCAGGGATTGAGACATAGTTTGGTTTGTTTAACAGTTTTTAAAATGTGCTTGTCACTGACAATCCTTATCATCTCCGCGGTGGTCAGCTCGCGGTTCTGCAGACACTCGCGGTAATGCGCGTGCCGGACGCGTTTCTTTACGACGCGCTTGCACACGCCCTTGCACGTCTTTTTCTCCCCCTTGGCCGACAGGATACTATACATTTTTGGTCTAAGTCCGCAAAACTCCTGGATCGGTGTCCCATCTAGTTCATCCTTGAATTTCCCCAGTCTTTTCTTGTTAGCATCACTGTGGAGAGGATGGTCACGTGGATACCCCGAGAAATCGTACTTATCCGCTTGAGCGGCGAAGTCCGCGTATAGATCCTCTGTCTGGATGTGGTAGGTGAGGCTGTCTGTAATTTTTACAAAAAGGTTAGTACAGGTAAGCCTTGCATATCGACCTAAAACATACCGGTATCTGTAAAGAGGAGTTTTGCCCTATCTCCATATTGTCTCCGGATGACGTCATAATGAAATTCGTACATCAATAATTTTGAGAGATCCAAGATGGCAAACCCCGTGTATATTGGTCGGTTTAACACCAACTTCTTCTTGGCAGAATGAATACCGACCAGTTCATTGTGGAAGATTGTGAATTTTTCGAAGGCCGGTGAACTGGCTTTTTTAACCGCCTTTTCGGGGGTGGTCACCAATTTGAAATCTTGACGATTTCTAAGGTTCTCCATGGTTTTACCTGGAAAAGAGATAGAGGAAATATTATAAAAGAGCTTAATATTATAGTGATTAATTTTACTACACACCGAATACAGCGTTGTTCATGAGTTTAAAGAGATCCTTTTCGAAATCGTCCGTCGCCTTGGTTCTCTTCTCCGTATTAAAACTTATATATGGTTTTAACCACGCCCCTTGCTCAAATTTTAATATCCGGTGAATATTGGTTATTTTCAACCCTTTTGCTACGTAATATTTCAGGTTGCGATAATGCACCACATATCGTTCCTTTTTGAAAAAATTGGGGACGAGTTTGGGTAATGACTCCTTGATGGGGATTTTAAGTGAAGTCATCTGTTCTTTGGAATATTCGGAGAGGAATTCCGGTTTTATTGTCATTGATTCCGGGGCAAGAGGATAGCAGTTGTGAGTATCGTGAAGGTTCTCAGGGTACTCTAGATCAACCTCGACAATAAATCCCTCCGGTGCAACGTCAGGACAGTCCAAAATCTCGCGTTCGGAGTCCCGGTTGGGTTCAACCCATCGAAATTGCTTCATCGGTAGGGCGTCACACATTACAGTGCCGTAGAGGTTGTTACAATCTATTGATACCATTCATAAGTACAACACTAAATCACGTTAACTTGAAATACATACCGAGATAACAGATATAGCTATCCGATTTTGAGTCATCGTATCCCTCTAGATACTTGTTGTTAGCCTCCGCGAATCGATGACTAATCATCGACACCCCACCCCGAATTCCCTTTTCGATAAACAAGTGCATGTCCTCGTCTAGGAATAGGTCCAACGACACCTTTGTCATACACAAAGCGGCATTCCAGGCGAAACCGGGTAGTGTATAGGCGTGGGCGGGATCTAGACGGTAATATCTCACACACATTTTGCGGAAGTTTTGGAACACGTCCGCTAGGAGGAGTGTGTCCGACAACACGTACAAATCGTGGTAGCCACCTATTTGAGCAAGGGAGAAAATAAAATAAAATAAAATAAAATAAATTATCTAATCTATTACAATATGTGTATATGTGTGTATATTTACCCAAGTTTTTAATATTAAACGATTCCCACACATTCTGGGCATGGGTGTAATCATCGGCACTCAGCGGCTCGTCGGTTAAGTCGTTATGGAAGCATTCGATTGGTGGTAGCTGTGCCTCCCTAAACCGCTCTTCTGAATCCATGTATGTATATGGGTAAACACCCTTCCGTAGAAGTAATTTTACTTCCTCCGGTTTAAAAACCGAGCTCAATAGAGGAAATTTTTGGGCTCCCCCCTTAGCTAAATTTGAAACTAGTGTTTCTAGTGACGCCGGAAGAAAACGGATGCTATCTATGAAGCGTAGATTTCCCAGCGAGAAAGAAATATACGTCTCGCTATTAGACGCTATACAGTCTATCTTTGTGTTTTTTATGTTGCCTATATTCTGCATTATGAGATGAGCATCATATCTGTGAAATATAAATGTTCGGTTAACATATCTCTCAAACTATGAATTATTATTATTATTATTATATTTTTTTTTTTTTTTTTTTCGTAATAATAACCTGCTTAAATTGTGCATCACAACTGGGATGAATTTCGGTGCTTTTAATTTTAAATTGCAACTCTGACAGGCGCTTCCCCTATACGCTCCAGTGTAGTGATCATGGTCACGTGTTTTGACCGACGTTTCCAAGAAAGGTTCTTCACATACGTAACAGCGACGTGAAGATTGAAACGCGGCCTCCTCCTCTTCCGTTAGCTCCATTGGGATATTTTCTTTCAAATTTTCGGCTATTGTTTTTGACTCGTCCATGAGCATTTTCAAAAACTTCATCCCACCGTCACGCCCTCTATACTTTTCATGTTTAACTAGTTTTCCTGAATAGAGTATTTAGTTAGATGACTATCGTATTGTTTCACAGATTTGAAATTACCAGTTGGACCAATAATGGTGTAGGAGAACCCACAAGCTACATGCAGCGCCAAAGTTGTGGTTGAAGATAATCTGGTTTCTGGTAGACATGTTGCCACCTTTGTCAACAACGACTCGAAATCCGCAACTATTATGTATGGAACCTAGAAACAAAAGCGAAGCTATTATAGAGTTCTATCAAAACTATCATATTGTTAACAAATTACCATTTGATTCCATCCGAAATTTTTGAATTTCAAAATCGGTTCACTGTGTGGCATTATAACTCGCTGCGGGTCGTGCACGTTACACTCACGCACGTGTTCTTCGTGGGTACGAATTGACGCGCTTCTTTTTAAACAATACCGGCAGTAAAATGATTGATGATCGTGCTTGGTGAAACCACTAAACAGTCGACTTAGGTGACGAATTAATACGAAATGTTTTGACTGTCCATTTGACACCAATAGCAAGTCAACTTCCCTAGACTGTTGCACTTTATTTTCGCTTACATATCGCGGGAAATATCCTTTTTCATACGCGAAAATATTAATTGATAAATTGTTTTTCTCCTCGAATCGTTTCAATTTAAATGCGTCTAGTTCGAAGGGGAATTTAATGCCACATAAATCGAGTTCATTCTCGTATGGTCTATAATGTGTTACACGATTTGGCGTGATTAAAGCCGGGTGAAGTTTGGCTAAAATCGACCATAGGAAGCACTTATTATCGCGGGGGTCTTCCGGGTTAACGTTCACTGTAGCCCGTTTATTCGCAATCACACGCGGCAATTCGAAGTATGTACCTCCGACGAGGGGTAAATATTGGATGATATTAATTTGTAAATATATAATTCGATCCAACACCCAGCCGCTCCCCATAGCTTCGAAAGTGCTCATACTTTCGGCGATCTTATCCCGACTCGAGTTAATTTGCCCCGGAATAACTTCGGGTGTCATTGTTACATGCATAAATCCTCGAAAGAATGGTAAAGTTTCTGCCTCAGTGGCAGTATTTGCCAACTCCCGAGTGTACCGCGCTTGTACCACCAAGTACCATTTAATCCCCTTTTTCACGCTTAGTTTGTTTCTGAGGTAAGTTTCTAGTTTTTCCCGGTGTTTGTTTATGAACAAAACGGGGTCCGTCACACCTTCAGGCGCGGTTATTCGAGCCGAGAAAATAGCGTTATCGAGCGCGTTCACTTCCTCGATTTCCGCTGGAGGACTTCCGGGTGGGTCGACCGCGTTTTGTTCCGCCTCCCAATTCTCCATAAAATCGCTTAAACCCGCATCATCTTGCGAGAGCAAAACATCACCATCTTCATTTTCCCTACCCCCCCCCCCATCTAGATTTTGTCTATCCTCCCACATCTTTATAAATGCATCAAGTCCTTCGATATCTTGTGTAGATAACGTCTCATCAGGCATTGGCGCATTTTCTACATATAAATTAAGAATTAATTCCTACACCAATTCTAATGTCGAGTTTTAAGACTAACGCAACTAAACCCCTGGTGGGTACCTACACCCTGTACATCAATTTGCGGCGGGTAAGACAGCTTACAGGGGAAATAAATAATCCAAATATTTACCATTTTCAACTCTGATTCTTTTTCTTTTCTCTGGGATCGGCGTTGCTTTCCTCTTAACAGGGGAATTGGGAGGGGTTACGCGGTGAGATGGCCCGGGTTGAGGAGACGCTGGACGCGTAATATTCTCCGCGACTTTATTTACGGCGGCTCCAACGTGGTTCATTTGCCGTTGATGGCGGTTTAAATTATCTTTCCGCGCATAACTCTTATTACAAACTGGGCACGCAAAAGAAATATTACCATGTTTGGTCCGCATATGACGGTTGAGGTTCCGCTGGTTGGTGAAGACGTCGGCGCAAGTAGAGCAGGAGTACATCTTGAAATCGAATGTGACAAAGCACCCATTTCACCTCCCTTTTATACAATTTTTAGGCCTACGTATATATTGTTTCACCCTTTCCCGTGATTCCCATTGGATAAAAATATTGCCAGCCTTAAACAGTGTCTTTTCCTTGGCTTTTCCGGGGTTTCCCCATCAACGTACAGAAATCCAATTGCACCTGGTTTAAGAAGGTGTAATATGGAAGACCCAAAAAGAACCTTCTAGAAACAATGGAATGTTCTGGAATCGAAAAGAATATTCTAGATGGTCCGAGATGACAGACACTACATTTTACATCCGAATTCGGCTTATATTGTAGATAGTGTAAAGTCAACAATGACGCTTTGATGTGAAGACTCCCTCGAGTCTAAGAAATTTACTCCTCCGATAAAAAACCCAAACTGTATCTCTAACAATAGTAGCAGGTACACTCGTACACGAGGGGTTTGTCACCCGAGTTCCGAATATATATATATGTTATAGCGTTTGACCACCCAGAATCGTGTGTGACTATCACCTCGGTCGAGACGTCAAGTTGACATGTTAGGTTAAGACGCACGTGTTTTCGCCTTCGAGATGGTTCGAAACGAGGGGTCGGATACATCTTATTTTATACACTATATCTTTTGAGTTATCAGTATATTTCGAACTGGTAACCGACCACCCAGTAAGCTTGATTTCTTCGCGCTTTTTGGGTTTTTTGGGGGAATCCCGAATGAAACCAGTGATTCATAGATGTATGGTTTTTAATCCTACAATTCATACTAACTGTTTGAAGTTCTATTGTGATTTGGTGAAAAATCGTGGAAGGGTTAGAGGTTTTCATACTACATGTTGGACCCAGGGACATGGACCATTTTCAATATTCTACTCACAACGATTTTTTCTGTCCTAGTGGCAAGTTGAACCCCATTTTATTTTTCTTATAATTTTAAAAACTTCGAAATTAACTTTCCATCATGGTTGCGGGTCGTGTCCCTGGTGAGGATGTACAGTGGGTATTTGCACCTGAAGTCCCCGAGTTAGAAATAGAGGAGATTTACGACGATATTAACATTGACGAGGAGGAAGAAGAGGTCTTAAACTTTGTAGTTGAAAACGAGGATGGAGGTGATTCCGATTGTGATTCCCTCAACACATTCCCAATTATCCATCCAGGGGATATGTAAGTTAATTTGTTTTTATTATTATTGTTGTTTAGTATCAATATAGTTAAGTTTGTTTTGTGTAATTAGCGCTGACCTCGGCGATTTTGATGACTTTAACGAGGAGATTATTCTCAATATAAATTGTGATGGATATAGGTAAACCCCCACCCACCCCACCCTCCATATTTATACATCCTGCTATAAATAGCGTTAAATGATTTCGTTTAGAATTATGGACACCATACGTGTTTTATTGCTTCCCAGCATGGGCACTCCGTCGGTCCAGGTTCTTTTAGAGAACCTGGAAGACATAATTGCGGGTTATATACGCCCCGGGTATGGATTGAAACTATACCCAAGTTTCAGATCATTTATTAATATATTTTGCTAATCACCCCTCAGACCAACCAGGAATATTAATGGGGCTTACCCAACCCAAGAGGATGGACTCCCGTCTCCAAACTGTGATGGATATGGGTATGACACATTATCAAATATTTAATTATATGTACATTAATTACAATACACACATATTCACTAAAACTATTTTACCTCTTATTTGCTATTATCAGCGTTCAAAACGCCATATTTACCGTCATGATGAGGAGGCGTGATGCCCGCAACGCTTCATATGGGGAGGAGGAGGAGGGAGAGTACGAGCTCGCCACCCAGCTCGACAGGGCATTAATTCAACATATTGGTGTCGAAGTTAATAGGAGTATACTCGACAATTACGCGATATCATATCAGATATGAGAAAATAAAATATATACAATTTGAATTTCATTTTTATTCGTCTCCTAAATTTTTATTTACAATTTCTTTGTGGTTATATATCCACTCGGAAAATAATATACATTTAGATAGTGCACATAAATACTTCTTATTATTACGAACAGTTTTATGATTAAGCATACATGTAATCATGGGTCCATCATCGTCGATTTCGTTGGGTTTGGGGCACCCCACTCCATTCAAGTCTATAACTTCCCGATTAATAATGTTCAACAAAAAGAAACACTTTTCATCTCCTTTGCAGAATACACGGTCGTAGCCTTGTACTGCAGCCCGGAGGCACTCCCCGAGTTTTTCGTAGGCGGTTACACCATCATCCCATTGCAGTCCATGTAGGTTGTTTAGAAGCCACCTGTTTTGCCGTACGGCATCATGCGTTAGTTCTTTTTCGGGGTAGGGCGCCATGAATGACCACGATCCAATTCTCGGGGTTTTCTCCACGCTGGTTACAGCCACCTCCTTCGCGATTCTTTCCCGTCCATCACTTGTAGCGCGCCCGTCAAGAAAATCAAAGTCAACGACCACGGATTTCTTAAACCTATGGGTGAGAAAGAATAGTTTCCCATTAACACTGATATTTACGGTTCAAACTTTAACTTTAAAAAATAATAAGTCCACAAAAACTATACTTACATTGTACTTGTTGGATGGTCCTTCCTTCCTCGTCGGACTTTAGAGAGATTGTGATGATGGTTTAACTCAGGGTCCTGGCTATTTATACTATTTAATAAGATCATCATCCTAGCTTTGACTGTACATTAATGGTGTTTACGCAGTGGGTTTTTTCGGAAAGATTATTCTCGAACAATCTACAACTTTGACTGTACATTTTACGTCATGGCCTTAAACAACGTTAACCTGGGTTTTATGGGGTATTTTAAATTTTCTGGAATGATCTAGAATAATCGGTAGAGCTGGGTTTTTACGGGGATTCTTTATTTTCCCCCAACGTCATCTGGAGTTTCATACCCCCTTAACCATTTGATTAATACGGGCGAAATTAATGGTTCAAATTTTAATCTAATTAACATATTAAAATACTGTTTATTTCTTAAATCATAATTCACCCTATCTTCATACTCCAATGTATGTACTTCTACATCCGAGAATCGAACACGCTTCATTGACCTGTCAATACAAAACACCCCTTGCAGGTGCGGGGATGAGAGGGGTGAGTCAATCAAAAACGCCCCCCTTGCAGGACTGAGAGAGGGGTGAGTCAATCAAAAGGCTTACGTACAAAGTCTCATCCGCCATCTTGTTTCTCACTCCTCAATCCTCACTCCTCACTCCTCACTCCTCACTCCTCGCTCCTCGCTCCTCGCTCCTCGCTACTCACTCCTCACTCCTCGCTCCTCGCTCCTCACTCCTCGCTCCTCCCTGCCTTCCACTGTACCTGCACTGGGACCGGCATTTATGTACTACTAGCGGTTACTGCACCTGGGACGTTCGTAACCATGAATGCGGTAAACTCCCTGGGTTTAGAGTTTCCGACGGCGCATTTGTTTTTCTGAGAATCGGCCGTTAGCGTCCGTCTACTCTGATCCACTTTCATCCGTCTGCAATCCTTTTTCAAGTGACCCGGTTTCTTGCAATAAAAACAAACCCGTGTTTTTCTCCTGTGACTAGTCTTGTGACCTTGGTTTGTCGTGTTTAAAGCTACTTCTGTCTTGGCTCCATCAGAACTGTTTGCATTCTCTTGCCGTCTATTGAATTCATCAATTACTTTGCTCCGAACGAATTCTAAGGTAAGTTCATCTGATGGTCTGACTTCCAACGCTGTTATCAGTGTGCCGTATGAGTCCGGTAGGCTGCACAACAGGATGGCTGCGAGGCTCGAATCTGCGATTTTCTCGCCTATGCCACGAAGACGTTCCACTATTTCCAGCATAGCCTTGATATGTTGCTGCATCTGTGGCCCTTCCTGATAGCGCATCTTGTAGAGTCGACGCAACAGGAATAATTTGCTACTGAAGTTTGCTTGTTCATGAAGCTTTTGAAGGATTTGCCACATTTCACGTGCAGTGCCTGCATTTACGATGTGTATCAGCTGGTCGTCATCAACAGCGAGCGCGATACTTGCTTGCGCTTGCTTATCCTGTTTGGTCCAGGCATCCGTTATGTCTTTGGCAGCAGGCGTTGGCTGGTCAACAACGTTCCATAGCTCGTCACGGGTTAACAGCATCTTTATCTTGAACTTCCAGAGCTGGTAGTTTCCATTGTTCAATTTCTCCACCGATAGTCCCGCATCGCCGCTTCTAGCCATTACCGTTTTTCCACTGCCCTCAGGCAAACTACTGACTAAAGCTAACTTGTTATAATTGAACAACGAAACCACACCGCGCACTCAAGAATGAACTGAGCCCATAACCTATTGGGTTTTAACCCTGCATGTAAGATAAAGAAAGAAACATCTATTCGTAACGAAAGTTTAATGAGCTAACAATAAAAACAGGTAGTACAATACTTTATATAACATTGGTTATCAATAAAAAACAAACTAAACAAATCCACTCTGAGATAACAGAAAATTGATAAAAAACATCCGTTATTCATTTTTTAGTATGCTGGCGCTCTACCCCAACAATACGAAGGTAAAAGTAAGATATTTTTGTCATAAATACCAATTGTCTTCTACAAAAATTCCTAATAAATTTCCTTTTTGATCCAAAACATCTTGTGGAATTCTAATTATTTTGAAAAGCATTTTTAATTTAGCACAATACTTGAAAATATAATACTAATTACCTGCTTCCGTCCAAATAGCAATAAGCCCTTTTCGCTACGGAATAGCTGCCAATCGACATTTGTCCGTGCATGTATCCCACAAATTGTATAAAAGTGTTACCGATTTCAATGGGTTTTCGTAAATGTGGTCTACTTTGTTGTGCGATAACGCATCAACCAAAATTTGGGCCGGAATGCCATTTAAATAGCCGAAGCCACCAATCATGGTTAATTTTTGTGGATAAATTATAGTTTTCTTAAAAAAAAGCCTCGAAATATTTAGTGGCCAACCACTAGCAAAATCCCCAGCTAATCGCTGTACAATATTCCATGGATTGTACTTAGCGGAAAACGAAGCCTTTCCGCAATCCATCTAAAACTCTTATAAATTTAAAATATTTAAATGAAGAAAATTGTGGGTATTTTTAATGTTTGCAGCAATTTAAAACACCAAAACGCTACGGTGGAGGGTGGGGTAGGGTGAAAAGGAAAATCAAGTAATTTTTCATTGATTCTTGTACGAATTATAAGACCAATCTGCATAGTGAAACATCCAGGAAACACATACGAATGATTTGACAATTCAAATTACTTTGAGATTTCATAGTTAATTAGAAAAATTTCGACCAATTGCGTAACGCACTGCGTTCTTGTTAAAAAAATTACCGTAGCACGCTCTATATCTCGAGCCACGATAGCGAGCAGGTCTTGTAATTAGTAGAAGAATCGATAAAAAAACTACATTTTTATTTTCGCCCTTCCTTTTAGGTACTTTTTAAGGGGCTATCCAACTCTCTCTCCTTTTTACCCACCCGCTATGAGGAAGATCGTCGTTGTTCCTTCGTCTCAAACAGTCCCATTATCTGGATTTTAAAAGTATTAGGGAACGGCATCAAAGTACGGCAGACTCTGGGGAAAGGTTTGAATTTCTGTCGATCCGTCACAAATGGGGATGAACGAGTAATTCTACGCTTGACTTAAATTTCCTTATATTCACAAGCGTTTGCAAAGCCTAGTCATCCACGAGGATTATATTTGGTCATCGTTTAAATTGTTTGTATTGAAATATTAGGGAATCCCCCCTACGAGTAAGTGAAGCCCCAAATTTTATAATAAATAAAATTTGCAATAAATCAATTTAAAATATATTTTCTAAAGACAAAGGATAGTGCTTCGGGATAGTACGTTAATGAACTGAAACGTAATTTTTAAGATTGAGGTCTGAAATCCATACTAAGAGTGATAATGGGAATGGGGAGAGAATTAGACACTTTGGTGTGACGTCCCTAATGGACGGTCCCTTGTCAATAAAACGTTGAACTTAACCATTTACATTACCCATTACCGAGTTTAACACTTTAGCGTTTTATATTGATGCTCAATATGCATTAAATAAAAAAATATACATACGAATATTACTTGTAACGTTGGAATATTCCAATTCTGAGATTTTGTGACAAAGTACTTGTAGTTTTCAATTAAAGTGGCTAAAGTTTTATCAGAGTGAATACGCGAAGCAACAATGAACCTCACGGCGAAGACAGAAGAAAAAATGGTCTTTACCCTCTCTAAAATAATGGTTTTTATCTTTAGGGCAAAGGTTGTAATGAGTCATTCACGTTGGAGTTTCTTTAGACCGAGAAGCGTCAATAGGCCAAAAATTACGTCAAAGTTCTATTTTTGGGGAAAGAAATGGGGACCGAATCATATTTCCGTTTATTGGTTATAGTGGCGTTATTGGTGACTCAACCTCAGTTCCGAACCTGGTTTTATGATCAAAATGATCCAATTGTTAAAAAATAGACCTATGGCCAGTAAGCGGAAACATGTGTTCCCCATTTCATTCCCAAAAAATAAGTCTTTGACGTCATTTTTGGAATATTTATTTAGTTTATATAGACATTCTAATAGCCTCTTCCAAAAAGTTTGACTGCCTTGTGCATCTTGTTGTTTAAGTTCTTCGCGCATGCGCACTTGGAGCTAAAAACTGTCATATCTAGGTTGTGAGCTAGGCTAAGCGGGGAAACTACTCCCTGTTTGTAGGAAGAACTGAACTGACTCAGACTAAGAACATTTTTTCAAAACTTTTTGGAAGGGGCTATTCCTTTGAGAGCTATAGTTTTTTGTTAATGAACTGAAACCATAAGTAACATAATAAACATAAGTATGACACTTCCCATTGTTTCAATGTTAAATTTGTAAGTGACTGTGTGTTTCATTGGTATAGATAAATGTTTTTAAGAAGAAAAGAGTGAGTAACAAACAAATCATACATGAATCCTTGGTCTCTATAGCCATTGGCTCTTTCTCGCTGAAACGTATTTCAATTTTGTCCAATTACAGCAGTTTATAAAAATGGTCCTCTTATAAAATAGTGCTCGTCGTCTGCACTCTGCAGTCATACTATCGCACGTCTGGTGTCGGGAACGAAAACCAGTTCGGTTTACGGTTTCTTTAAGTTAATTATTTCATTATTGAAAAGTTTAAAATGATTCTTGCTAAGAAATCGGTTTCTACTCAGTGTAACCTACGAATACGTCAGCCGGTGTTATGTAAAGTAGCTAAAACTCAAATTGTAAAGGAGATTATCGCTAAGCCTTTGTCACAATTTCAACAAACGGATAGAGTTTCAACATCGGATTTTTGTCATCAAGTTTGTTTAAATGATAAATGTACCTCAAACGTTTGTTTACAAACAGATGATAAATTTACGCTATTCCCTTTTGAAATTGGTAATGGGTTCAGAAACCTCAGTGTCTTACATATGAATCTGTTATTCTCAGTGAAATTATCATCGACAAATCAGGTTAGTAAAAGTTTCCTCTTTTCAAATAAATAGAAAAACAGCTAGTATTTACATAATTTGTTTTCAGGTCATTCTAGAAATAACTAAAAAAGGCTCATTTGATTCGCACTTCAATCAAGAACCATTTAAATATGTTTGTGATTCAGCCGGAATAATGAAACTCTGCGTGCTCTTTATTGGAATTGTGAATGAATTTTCCGTGTTAAGAGATGACAAGTTTGACATAAGAGGTGTTTCCAAGGTATTATTGGAATTCGCTGATGAAAAACAAGTGTTTTGTGCTGGTCTGCGATCTGACACTGGTGATGTTTTGAAGAATTTATCCAGAACTCCCAGTAATATGCTGGTTTACAATACCCCCGAGATATGTTACAAAGTAAGAAAATGCGAAGGCTTATTTTTAAGACCAAACAACGTATAAGAAATTGTTGTGTCGCTTGTAAGGGTTTGGCGAGGTATTTAAAAGTTTGTGTCAAACGAAGAAATGATAGTTTAAAATCTCCAGTGCGTAAAAGAAGAATTGATCCTAGTTCAACTTGCCGCAGTGACTTCTTATCCCCTGAAAGCTTAGCCACGAAACGAAGGCGAACCCTTTACAGGTATCGAAATATTAAAACAAAAGTGGACAAACTTAAAGAAAAAAATTAATGCAATGAAAATAATATTAAACCATAAACAACACGAGCAAATGAAATCAGTTACAAGAATCGTTAAAGAAAGGTTCTCGCACGTCCTTGATGAAGTTTTGACAGTTGACGATATGGAAAAACAACAAGAATGTCGTGAACTCCTCCGCGAAACTTATGATAAAGACTGCAAGAAGCATTTAGAAGAGGAAAAAGCTGCATTCTTTGACGATCAAACAAGAAACGGTACTTATCGCTAGCAATTAAAGGGAAAGTTAAGAGGAAAATGAAATGTTCACTTGATTGCCCTCTTCTCCATCCGTTCAATTTGATTTTGCTGGGTGAGATTTAATCATATAATATTTTTTATATATAGTTTCTGGTTCCAAAGGGAATAGATGGAATTTAGTCACATATCGATTAGTAATGGCTGTAGCATGTCGGAGCAAAGCTGCGTATGAAGCGTTACAGAGTTTTAAATTTTTGAACCTCCCTTCATGGCGTTCAATCCAAAGAAAAACAGCCAAGAACTTGGATAAACCTGGTGTTGATTACGAAAAACTCCAAGAACAGAAATCATGTTATGATTTATTTGTTAAAGAACAAACGCGACTAGGGTTTAATGAGCCGAAAGCCGATGGAGTTTTAATCTTTGACCAAAGCTAAGGTCGTATGGAATAGCAAGAGCCATGAATTGCAATGCCATCTAACGAATATCCATATCTTCAAGATTTATATGAAGAAATCAATCCTGACAAAAACATTTAAAAATCCAACTACATGCTCCAGTTCTTGTGGCGTGACCTCACTGCGAATTATGACATTAAAGGACTATACTTTGCTCTCGCTTCCACCGCTGATATTCAATTTACTCTTGCGTGTTTAATCGAAGTTTTGAAAGCTTCTCAGTTCACTGGATTTAACGTGGCGAGTTTGGTGTGTGATGGAGCTAGTTCCAATCTTAGTGTAATAAAACTCCTCGCTGAGCTTTACGGAACATTCAGTTTGGAAAATAATGATGGAGAGATTGACATTTCCATAAACCCATCATTCCCCAATCCATTTAATCTGGATCGAAATATGTATTTTATTATATGTCCATCACACCAGGTATAGTTTTTTTCTTTTGATTTGTTTTTGGGAACCTTAATAATGATATTTTTGTAATATTTTATTTAGCTTAAAAATATGATAAACGCATTATTTTCTTCCGATCCTTTACGAGCCAAGAAATTTTTAAACCTAGGAGTGGAATTTGGATGGAAGCAGATTGTTGACCTCAAGGCAAGGGATGATGAAAACCGACGCCGAGGAGTGACGCGGAAAGTTCCACAGCTACTTCAAAGTTTTGTGGAGCGTGATTCTTGGACCAAGTTGAACGTTAAACCTGCTCAAATTTTACAAGTATTTTGGTTTTTCCAGATTAAGGCGTAAACTTTAACTAATTCATTAAAATGTTTTTATTTTTTAGCAAAATGATGTTCTATCTGCGATATACGAACACGCCAACCCTAAATCAGACGTCAAACCTGAAGACTACGACCAGAGTATGGCTACCTTCGCTTATCTGAAAGCGTGTCAAAACCTCTTTGAAAAGGGGATGCTTTCGAAGACTGCAATTAAATCGCCATCTAGTGATGTTATTCATAACATAAGAGAGGGCCTTAACTACTTCTCGGTTTGGTTAAAATACCTTTTACGTAAGATTCTACAAATATTTTTCATTTATAATAAGCCTTTTCAAAAAGTCCCCTATACAAAATATGTAGCCGGGGGAAAAAGCAGAGATGGAAGGCATTTTTCCCTCCCTAATTTCTACGCGCGCACTTGTGAAACGTCATTATTAAAATCGCCTATTGCTTCATTTACATTCTTTTATGTACGATACAGGTGAATTTCCAGACTTCAACCCGAGTAGTCCACGCCAGAAATTATTCATTTCTTTTCAGGTATTTGAAAATGGACAAGTTATAGACTTCATTCTCCCTTCCAAGAGTTATTGCATAATCTTCATTTTTACTTTTGTTTCAGACATGGAGTCTATTAAGAATTATGGTTTTTGGAATGGAAGGCCTTCTGAAGGAATTTTTTTCAAGTTTACAAGGACAATTACTACCTGTGCCCTTTAAGAATAAACGGCAGCACAGTAGAAAACCTTTTTTCACAAATTAAACACAACGCTGGTGGAAAGGTATCTGGCGTGAACTTTAGCACAGCACGAAAAAATACCTTAACTAACCGTGATATTAGAGGACATCACAGTGGACGTGGATATAGGGACACCAAACTATATTTTAAGCAAGCATTTCAAAATAAGTTTGGACCGAAAAAAAAGCCACTTAAAACCAAATAGTAAAAATCACAAATTTTATTGCTTCCACTCCCAATAACACTTTAATAAAACAAATTTTACCATAAATAATTTTGTAAATGTTGCGGTGCTCTGCGTTGCCTACCACTACGTTCATAATTGTTTTGGGGTTCAATGACTGAATTATCACAAGTTTTGACTTTCTTATAACAATTTGACATAGGTGGAACAGACTGATTAGCTTCTTTCGATGTTCTTTTTCTTTTTTCTTTTTCGGTTTTGAGTACGGAACTAGGGCTTTCCAGCCATTACAGCTCCGTTTGATAGGGATAATTACTTTTAGGGGCGAATATATGATATACAATGTCCTTTAGTTATGTTTAAGATATTAAATTAAGTTTACGGGGAAACTAAATGTTTTTTAAGTTTAGTTTTAAAAATATTTATGGTTGGAGAGTCTATTATTTCTTGGGGCAAGGAGTTCCAATGTTGACAGTGGTAAATTTTTTAAAGGTACACAATCATCTCTATCACATATTTTTCTTTTGTCGTTCTTTGGTGGAGTTTCGGGGTCAATATCAAAATTATCACAGAGTTTTTTTGGGTTAATTTCTTAATCTTTGGCACATTCCTCGTGGGAGTAATTTCATTTGAATGACGTGACTCTTTGGTTTTTATTATTTCCTTAATTGGAGTGGTTGAGACATCAGGCTTACAGACCTTAGTGGGTGATTGTCGTAGGTTCTTCATCTGATCAAAATTATTGATATCACAGTTTGACGTTCCTTTTTTCTCTTCGCCCATTTGTGTGGGTTCCACCAAACCACCTGTTTCTGGTACATATGGACTAGAAATAATTTGCGGTAGGTCAATTTCTGAGGTATCGTCATTTAATTTATAATTAGAAACAACATCGTCAATAACTGATATCACTGAAGCCATGACGGACTTCGATAGCTTTTTCTTTCTAGGAACATTTTTCAAGCAGGGTGTTCTAGGAACGTTTTTTTTTCGCTCTTATCTTTACCTTTCTTGGCCAATACATTAAGTTTGTCTCTTAGGGCACTACAACCTATAGACTGAAGGTTTTTGTCTTCTTTTCCCTTTTCGTCGCGAGCAGTAACAAACTCATTAGTTAGGGCATGCATGAATTTCCTCTGCATTTCTTTAAGTATCGTAGAGGCTTGGTTGTCTGTTATAACTTCACTGACAAAATGTAAGAAGGTTTCACGTAATTTTTCAGACTTCTTTGTAACCTCATCTGAGACTGCTTGTAAGATTTTATGTCCAAATTTCTTAATACCATTTTCTTGTAAAATACTACGGCATACTTTGTTCAAATATAAGAAATAGGGATTAAGAGTTTCTTTAGGAATGAAAAGTCCACCTTCATCTCTTAGTTTTATTCCTGCATATTGGATCTCTAACTTCTCTTCAGGTGTCCGGCGCAATTTCAAAACAGAGTCATATAGGGATTTTGCCTTTTCCTTTTGGTCGTTAGAAAAGTGGGATATCTTTTTCTGGAAGACGGTATGCCGCTTACTTTTTCTCCACACTTCTCCCATGCATCCACCTCCAATGGTCAAAATGGAACGCTCATGACATTCGTCATCCTGCTATTCATAATAATAATATCATCAATCATCTTATGGTAACGTCCGTATATGTTTCACTTTTAAGTAATTTGATTCCCTTACCTGTTCACTATTAATAAGGGTATTTTCATTGCTAAGTGCCGCTTCTACTTCATTTCGTTGTTTACGACAGAAGCTGTTAAAGACCTCTTCAGCATACTTTTGTAGAAGCAACAACAAATCATTGCCATTTATGTTTTCAAACTGGCCAACAAGATTAAGAAACTCTCTATATCTCTGTCTAACCGACTTTATGAACTGGTATTGAACTGCAGCAGTTTTAAATCTTGAATCCTTCAGGCTCTTTGGTTTGTTTTGATTATGAATTTCATAGAATTGGCTTCTAAGCTTGGTAATAAGTTTTTCGACTAATTTGGTATTTTTGTAGATATTATCATGCAAATCGCGTATGCTCGGACTAATAAATACTTTCATAATTGACTGTGACGATAGATTTTTATATATATCCCGAACTTCTAAGTCTTCCGGTTCCAGGGGATTCATTATTTACTAGAGAGCAGCAAAGGCCCGAACTTTACCGGCAGAGATTTAAAAGCTGTCTGCTAGAGTGCTAGACGATTCACGGTTTTCTAACTCCGCAAACGCGGTCGCACCGCCGCGCAAGATTTTGGAACTTTTTGCCACTAGGGGTCTCTATTAGGAAAACAAACAAGCTGGGTCGTACGGACATTATACTGTACACCGAAACACACACTGACTAAGAAATTTAACGAAATGTCATACTTATGTTTATTATGATACTTATGCTACAGTTAATTAGATAATACATATAAAGGTGCTCAAGCCCGGATGAAATAGTAAAGTAATTTGTCAGCGTCTACTGCTAGACAGTCTGACCCAAAAGTAATTTTTTGACGTACTTTCAGAATTAACTAAAATTAACATACTTAGAGTTCATTGATTTAAATTAAACTAGCCGATAGCACACCTTGAATACTTAATTGTTAATTCGAGAGTATTCCGAAAAGTAGCTACGCTGCAGTTTTTCAGTTCGCGGTGGGGGTAAATCACGAAAAACCCCATGTTAATCTCCATAGGAAATTTAGTAAAAGCATGTGAATTTTGCTTTAACGTTACAAAAGGGTGTCAAGTCATATCTACAAGAGCCTACCGGCCCTGTAGAATATCCTCCTTGCTGAAAGCTCTCTCTCCCAATAAACGTGTTGTTCCCCTACCAACCTCCCTCCCTCCCCAAAGACCCTTCCCTTGCCCGCGAAATTTAAACTAGATTTCTTTCCTCTCTCTCCTTTCCGGGCGAGACGCCCCCTCTCCCTCTTCCCCCTCTCACTATATACCAGGCAGGCAGTTCTCTCTCTACGTCGCGCTTTCAATTCGTTTCTCTCAGAGCTTCTCTCCGTATCGTGTTATCGTGTACGCGTCTGGTGAAATAAAAAAAATCCGGGGGGGGGGGTTAAAGATTTCCGGAAAATTATAAACGAAAATGAAATTTGTATTTGGAAGGACGCTTATTTTGTAATTCTTTTAAAAACTATAAAATCTGTAGAACTTTATGAATTCCGAACTACACAGCAGCGGTTCCCAAGGATGGGCCATGCCATTACAAATGATGGGGGAGGGCTGCGACAGCATATAGATAAAAAGGGGGGGGACAGCTTTCGTGCACCTAAAAATTTGAATCTTTACCAGGGATTTGTTAGTAAGCATGGTGAATGATGTTAATTTAAAAATTTCGTAGAGTAATGGCAGTTCTAAGTATGCAAACGTCACACCCTTCTATCTCTTAGCTCAGTGTAATCGCACTACCGAGCCCGTAAGTATCCCCTCTCAAAAATGCGCGCCCAGAGGAAGGGATGCACAGTTTACGCCTCCCTCTCTACCGCCACTAGTCTATAGGGAAAAATGCTATTTATGAGTGAATTGCAACAAATTTACAAAACGTGTATGAATTCAAATAAAGGTTTACTAAGAAATCATTAAAATTATAAACATATTTACAAATTTTAAAAATTATAAACATATTTACAAATTTTAAAAATTATAAACATATTTACAAAACATAAAAACTATAAACATATTTACAAACTTTAAAAATTATAAACATATTTTCAAAACATAAAAACTACAAACATATTTACAAATTTAAAAATTATAAACATATTTACAAAACATGAAAACTATAAACATATTTACAAAACATAAAAACTATAAACATATTTACAAAACATAAAAACTATAAACATATTTACAAAACATAAAAATTATAAACATATTTACAAAACATATAAACATATTTACAAAACATATAAACATATTTACAAAACATATCCCTCTTTCACCTCCCCCCCACAGGCAACTCTTTCAATTAACCCGGAAATCTTCCTGGTTGGAACCCTCGGCATTCCCCATCGGGGCTTGGAAATGATTCACGAATACGCCTTATACAACAGGCTGGCAAAACCATCCTGTTGATAAGGCCGAGGAACCCAAAGAGGGATAGACATAGATTCGCGTAAGCTTGAAATCTCAAGTTTGCGTTATCTATGTCTAAATTCCTCTCTAGGATTAACTCGCCCCTGAGGCGCATCGTCAATATGAGTACCATTGGTTCCAAACAAAACAATTGAAATTGTGGCCTGAGGGTTTCGCATTGAATGGTGCCCTGGATGGTACGACAGCACACATTCTCAAGCGCTGTTGGCATAGGCATACAGATTCCGCATAGGCAGAACTGTTGCCCCTGCGCGGGGGTGAGGAAGGAGGGGGACATTCCCTCAATCTATCGCTAGTTTGTGCGTCTGTTTGTGGTGCGTCTCCGAGGCCAGGGTGGTCGTTTTCACGTAGAACTATTTCATTAAAACATTGAATATTATCAACCATTCATATTTTAGGCTTTGCAACTAAAATTGCATGAAAGAAACATGGAAGTTTGAAACTGATTTTAGTAGAAGTGAGTGCGTGTTACAGATCAAAATATAGGGTTGGTACTTGGTACAAAGTGTTCGAGGGCAAATCCGTGAAGTTATATACGTAGTTGCAACCTTAGTTTTGCCTTTACTTCATGGCGAAGGAAGTGATATTGATAAGCGTTAGGGTTGGTCAAAGAGCGTTTACCCTTTTTTCGGGAACCTTATTCAAAGCAAGGAGGGTATAATGAAGAGGTGTAGAAGGCTGAGGTTGAGAGTTCTCGCTTTGTGCATTTTGCAGCATGCGGGCGTATCTTTCACTGCCCCCACATTGGTTGAAATATAGTAACCGGGGAATTTTAAACTTCCTCCTCTAACTTCTGTTCATTCAGCGCGCCATCGCTTTCGCCTCTCTCTTTCTCTCCAAATCGGCCACTGTCTTCCCCTCTTAAATTTACCTTTAGCTTCCCTCTCTCCAAATCGTGCGCGCGTCCAGGAAAGGCCAGACGCTTGGACCCTCTCTTAAATTTTACCGTAATTATAATTCCATAATTCCGTGTAAAATTAAAAACGAAAAGCGAGAACTCTAAAAATGCCTTGTCAAAGCCGTTAGCTTCTACTTCTCTTCTTTCTATCCTCTTCGTTTAAAGTATAGGGTCCTCGCCTGTGACGTCATTTCATTCCCCCTTTCTTGTCCCCTTGCTGTTTCCAGGAGTATGTCCTTTCAACGCCATATTCACTAACCCGTAAACCGGCTTTAGACCCCTACTTCTTATCCCATTTTTTTCACGCTAAGACCGTATACATAGTCGTGTTCAGTCAGAATGTTATATAGCATACAAAGTAGGACTACTGAAGTCCAACTGAACACAGCTATAAATGTCTATGGAAAGAGACTTGGAAAGTCTCTGTTATTAGACAGTTAGAAAATGTCTTACTTTCTCCTAAAATGGCTTCCGTTTCCGGAATCAACCTGGCCAATCTTCGGAGAAGTCTATCTTTAGTGGTGATATCTAGACCGTCGACAACATCCTACAAAAATGTCGTTTACATTTGAATTTAATTAAAATATATATATATATATATACATATTTACACGTACATCAACGGCTCTAGATATATTTTCACTAATAGACGGCCCTGCCTCGGCAGGCACTACCAAAACCGAAAATGCCCCCCTCATCGCCGGGTCTTGCGTTTGTCGCACCCTTTTTTGAGCCGGTTGGCGTCTTGCCTGGGCACCGCGACTCCTACGTTTTTTAGGAGCAGGGGTGGGCTATAAAATTTATATTTTGTCCTTTACATCATATGAAAAGTAAAAAAATGGGGCTGTCATTCAAATCATGCGTGCATGCAATATTTATCCTCGGATGCTTTATAAACTTATGTTAAAATGGTCTTTAAAGAAATCTGGCCAATGAACAAAGAATGACTTAGGCTAATTTCACGCTATGCCACGCTTGATGCGGCGGTTGCAACACTAAATGTCCCGAACCGTCAAACTGGCCTTATTTTATATTAATTTTATAAAGTCAAAACCTAACCTCCAGCTCGGGAAGTTCTTCTGAGGAAGTATCTTCCTTGGGATCCTCATCTTGAGAATTCGAATCCTCGCTTCCTCTTTCCAATTCTTCGATGAGGTCCCGAGTTGGCTCCCCTGCTCTTCCCACAATTATTTGGGGGTCTGGGGCGCGGGAGGTGCTAGGTCTTTGCTGGTTTGTGCAAACTAGCACCTTTTTGCCCACAAACCCGCAGCTACATCGATCGGTGCACTCGACACCATTTGCCCTACATGGGCACCCTAGGCGCCCATGGGCTCGAGCACACACGGACCGACACGAACAACAATTAGAAAAGGGGTCGGCTGAACCCGATTTCATTGCAATTGGGAAGTCTTCCATTTTTTTGAACCTTTATAACGTTGCCCGGATATGTACGTTACAAGTCTCTCTACGAGCGCGATTTTAAGTAGCTAATGTAGGAGATGTTACTCTTCGTTTTGAGGGTAGAAATAGAACTGATATTTTATTATTCGGAACAACAGAATCCCCCAAGTCAACCTGTCATAAAACCATTCGGAGAGAGTTTCTTAACATCTCTCAGCCAAGTCATCAAGCCATAAATTTAGGTAGATTATCGGAAACTCCAATTAGTGCCTAATGGCATCCTAGTCCGGGAGGTCAGGGTCACGAGGACCACCCCAGCTAAGATGACAATAGGACACCCTAAAGGCATAGAGGGTTGGAGAGTATGGAGACGCGCGGCTTTTAGCGACTAAACGGCGAGTGAAGTAGCCGGCCGTTACACCTACTCTCAAAAACACAATTTTTAAAATGAATTGAAATGGTAGAGTGTTGGTTATGCCTGATTCGGCTGTGGGAAAAAGTGAAGCGAGCAATTTTAGCATGTTGGCGTTGAAATCAAAGGGGGTGATCACTTTTGGTTTCGTGCCTAATAACCAATGGATAAGGAAAAAGTAATCGTTGTAGACGCTGTACCTTTTACTACAAAATAAGGATTATGCTTAACCTTTAAAGGGAGGGTGAAGTAGAAAATGAAGTGATTTTTTATCGATTCTTCTACCAATTAAAAAACCAGTCTGTATGGTGTAACATTCGGGAAATATTCCCGAGTGATTTTAAAATTACAATTAGGTTCAGATTTTAATAATAATTTTAATTAAGGACGTCCGACCAATCGCGTAACGCCCTGCCTTTTTGTTAACCAAATTCTCGTGTCACGCGCCATGTCTCGCGCCACGATTGTCACATCGCGCGCAAATTTTATCAAATCTCGTGATAAATTTCATTCGAGACGGAACGTTTGTTAACAGAAAAGCAAGTAGTCCACTTAGCCTTGCGAAACCGTATCGTTACCGTTTTAAGTTCGTAAACCATCTGAAAGAGGGCGCCCATTACCTAAGTCCGAAAGCATAGTTTAAGAAACGTTATCAGATGGCGTTCTGTTCGTATTTGGATATGTGACGTTACGTTAACGATACGGTTTCACAAGGCTTAGTGGACTACTTGCTAAAGGCACGGCGTTACGCGATTGGTCGGACGTCCTTATTTAAAATTATCCTTAAAACCTGAGCCTAATTTTAATTTTAAAATTTTTCTGATGTATTTCCTAAATGTTTCACTATGAAGACTGGTCTTATAATTTGTACCAGAATCAATAAAAAATCACTACATTTTCTACTTATCCCTCCCTTTTTAAGTGGCGTGCACTTGATAGCGCTAACATCCTTACATATAATACCTTTGAACACGAAATCTGATAGTGATTAGCCCCTCGATATAATTATAGTCAGGCTTATCAGCTCCTCTTGTTGGTTGCCCCAAGTTTTTATTGTTGTGCTAAAAGCATTCACTTGGTTATTTTGTATAGAGAAGCTATGGGAAACCTTTTACTTTTAGAAGGACAGGATGGTTGCAATTTAGGGGGGGGGTTACAGAGTCAGGACCAATAAACTTATTGACTCATGGGACAGACAAGGAGATTTGTTAAAGAACTTTTAGCTTTCCGATGCTTTTGAAATGAAAGCAATGTCTTTTTACTGTTTTTCTACTACAAATTTGTCATAGCGTTGGTGTTGGGTGAAAAACTGAAGAAGTACAGTCAAAACAAAACTGGAGACTTCAGTTAGCTTTTAATATCCATTAAAAGCACTCAAAACGGTGTATCCCTCCCTCTAGGCGCGCTTTTGTAAGAGGGGATACAGTACGCGCCTGGTAGGGGGATGACACTGAGCTAAGAGCAAAGTAGTCCATACAAGAGCGCGACCAGAGGGAGGGATACACCGTCTCTACCGCTAGTCCCGTTACTAGTCTATAGCCTTAGATCTATAGCCTTAGTCGTTGTTGGGTGATGTACAACCTTAGCACATTGGAAAGCACACGGACTAATGCAAAATGATTTTTGCCTTTTTTGAGAATGATAAAATAAAGGGGCTAGATAAAATTCATCCCCTCTCACCTTTAGAGAAAACGATGTATAGACATGGAGACCGGGGAGTTCTCGCTAGCGAGCATATATCATTATTATTAAATTGGGCATGAAATTGTTTTTCACCATCAGCTATCAGCTTCATTTTTTGAAGCCAGCTGTTGATGTTTTCTGGGAGAGGACGCAAAAAGAAACTTTCGAAGAATTGTCGGGAAAAGAACTTGTAGTAGCTGGAGATGGAAGGATGGACAGTCCAGGGCATTCCGCCATGTTTTGCACGTACACTTTGGCAGATACTGAATCAAAGAAAATCATAGCTATATCCAACAAAGACGTTCGACACGCTGAAGGGAAAAGCCCGAACATGGAGCTCCTGGCTTTCAAAGGTGCTTCCAAAGAGGTTCTGGAGCTTGGCGCCCAACACAATGTCAAAGTGCTGGAAGTCGTCACAGATGCTCATTCGGCAATTTCAGCTGAGCTAAGTTAGTTTGAAGCACGACATTAACGATTGGCGATTTTAGAATGCATGGTATATTTATGAAAAAAATTTATTTGCGACTATTCGTAGGGAAGGAGGATTCTTGTTTGCCAGGTGTAAAACACTCGTGGGACACGTGGCATGGTGGCAAAATAATATTAAAGAGATTGAACGAAGTAAATATGTTTCCATTTTTAAATCTCTTGTCACACCCTTTATCAAGTGAATGAAACAGAACTTGTTTCATGTAGATTGGACTGAAATCTAAAGAACATAGAGATTTATGTCACTGGGCTCCTCTACTACGTAATCATTTCTGGTGGTGCTCCAAAAATTGTCAAGGACAGGTCTTCACTATGAAGGTATTGTGCTATGATTACCTTGAATGAATCTTGAAGAACAGGTGGTCAATTGAAATCCAAATATTTATAGAGTTTGTGGTTGACTTGTCTCCACCATGTTATCAACGAGCATGAGTGGCACTTGGAGATAGGCATGTTCAATCATTGCGACCATGAACCTTTAACTGAAGAGCAGCTGGAAAAACACCCCTGGTTACAAGCCAACTCTCCCACTTTCTTAAAATTAAGAAGCGAAGTTATGAGGAAGTACCTCTTGAAAAATATGGGATACTTCACAAACTTTAGGTATGCGTGAGTACCTAGAGATGAACTGTACCACCATTCATCACGCGCAAATCTTGTTTGTTACAGGCACACAGGCTTTCTCGAAAGTTACCACAGTCTAATTCTAATGTATGCCCCAAAAAGAATCGCTTTTGGGTATGTCTAACTTTGTTTCCATCATTTACCATGTTGACATAGTAATTTTTGTCTGTGATGTAGCTACTGGGGCTACCAAATAAGGATTAAATTAGCCGCCATAGACCACAACAAGCACTGTGGAAGGCCTCGGGCTTATAGACAAGATGGACAGCCAAAGTAAAATTTCATTAATATACTTATTATAGCCTATGTGTTTGTGAAATAAGCATAACGGTCATAAATGTGTGGATTCCAGAGATACACGTGCCTACAGTAAACGAACGAAGGCGTGGTACATTGTGCCAATATATGAGAAGAAAAAATATTCTTATATTCCGGAATTAATGCGGATCATTTTCGAACAGAGGGAAAACTTCAAGGTAAAAATAAAATCTGTTCTTTTTCAGCTATAAATTTATTATGATTTCTAGGGGTCATTGAAACAAAAAGTACCACTGGATGCTGATCACCCGTTAAGGATTCCAAAACCAGAGGAATGGTAGAAGCCCCTTCAAAGGAGGAATTAAGAGAGAAACAGATATCTCGATTTTAATGGGAAATGACCGCAAACCGACCCCCCACCACCCTAATAACTCGTAAGTCATAGGAAGGGAAATTTGCGGTCATCGTGCACTGTCAGTCCTTGAAGGGAAATGAAATCACTTTTCTAATGTCAAAAATAAACTTCAGCAATCCACGAAATAAGAGGTTTCGACAGTTGGAATGCTGAGGAATCAACGCTTATTAGGCTTGGGATCCTAGACATAAGAGACCCAACAAAGGCTTGGGATCCTACACATAAGACACCTGAAAAATCCATCACCACCCTCTTCTTTGGACCAACGTTAGTCGTTCTCATCACCAACGGGTAGGTAAGATGGTGCCTGCATGACACAATCACTGCTATTTAGTATCAGCTCTGGCTTGATATTGATGGCCTGAAACTGACGAAACAGTTTGTTGATGGTCCTTGCAGGTCTTGAGCTAGGGACCTTGTAATGGATGCACCGAGATGGCGTCATTTGGCATTAGTGACCTTTCATCCCGCATATACCCGCTTAGTCGGTATCAGTTAGGGGCGGCATGGTTTGGGCTGACTTGGCGGTATACCGGTGTCTCCTTGGTCACTTAGATGGACAACACATCCCCATACGATAAAGGACTTCAACCGTTGAAATAAAAGAGAACCAAAGCACGTAACGTATTATTACTTATTAGACTCTAAACTTGGCCTTAATACATCAGTTCATATTTCTTGTTTTATAACCCTCATACTGTATGACATCGGAGGAGAGGTTCCTCAGTATCAACACCATGAAGGGGCCGAATACCTTCCCGCAATTGGAAGCGCCTGAGGAGTTATCCACATCGGAGGTATCAGCGTGGAAGAACCTGCATACCAATGTACCGTTACCATATCTGGATGAGGAATGTACCGAACGCCCTGGAAGCGGAAGAAGGAAACATGATGCGCCAGTGTCGAATGAGAAGCCTAAGTTCCTGTGCCACAAGCAACCAAGAAAGAACCCGAGTCGTATTGTATCTTAAGCGATACAGGCTCGAGAAGACATGCTGTAAAGGAGTTTTCCTCCGCGGTCTAACCCGGTTTCTCCTTTCCATAATAACTTGTAGTGGTTAACGGTACTAGTTAGTATGCTGTGGCATAGGGGCTAGCCACCACCCCTCTATGCAATGTAAAGGGACCCACCCGTAAACAAGCCACAGGCTTGTTTTAGAAATCCCTTCATAGACAAAGCCTAGTTATTATTATTATTAGTCCATCAGAACATATATATCAACCAATTTTTAAATTTAAATTAAATACAAAATTTTACTTCCTAATTTTTACCTACTACTGGTTAATAATTATATATTTGTTATGCCTAATAGGATTATCGATTGTAACATTTTATATTTCTGTATAATTATCATATGTGAATGTGTTTGGGAAGTAACGAACGCCGCCACGAGGCGTCGTTTTCCCTTGTGACCTTTGATCCCGAATATACGCGCTTAGTCGGCCTAGTCACTTTTCATTTAGGTGCGGCATGGTTTGGGCTTAGTTGGCGGTATACGGGTGTCTCTCACTTAGATGGAAAACTGTTGGAATAAAAGAACTAAAGGACGTAACGTATTATTTAATTATTAATTAATGGACTCTATAGTAGTAAGATGTTTTCTCTGGCCCGCTAACTAGCTTTAATGTACGGATTGTAGGATTTGGTCTGTTACAGCCTTACAGGGCTCAGCAGATGGGATATTAGGCTCAATAGACACCTGCATTTGATAGATGTTGATACTCATTCTTTATCTCCTCTTTGCTGCAGCTAAAGTGAGGGTGCACAATATGCATTTGGCATCAGTGGTGGGACGTGAATCCTACCACAATAATAATGACTATAATTAAAGGCTTCCACATCCACAAGTCGCTTGGTAGGGATGAAATGACACTACCTAGCTTAAACTGCACTAGGTGAAAGTAGCGCCATTGTCGCGGAGCAAGATTTTTCCAGTGGAAAGTATATGAAAAGGAATTGCCGACCGACTTGTGCAAAGTGATAGTCTTCTGCACATATCAAAATATATTTCCACTGCATATTTTGAGTTTCTATTTTAGAATCAGATACCGCTGTGAACTTCTTGCAAGGTTTTATAATAATAATAATAATAAAGGCTTTTTATTGGAACAGTCATTAAGGTGGAGTCCTTATTTACAATGATGTCCAGAGTTAATTGAATAAATAAAAGTAATAGATAATAACTTAGATTAAAAGTATAGAGCATGTTTACAGATAATGGCAGCCTCATTGGTCAAAGTAGTAGTTGTAGTCCGTGGTATTTATATTTGCGACTTCCGTCGCGGAGGAGTATTTTCGAGTATTGGATATAAATGTATGTATATTTTTGAAAGTAATTGGTTTATTTGTTCATATATTGGAAACACTAAGTTGTCCCTTTGATTACGTGTGGCCGAATTGGGCTCAAACATGTTTATTTGCTATTACAATTATGAAACTAAATTAGTCAAACGCAAAGGTGAATCTATTTCTTTTCAACGTCAATAAAGGATCAATGTATTGTATTTGTGGTTTATCATTATAATAAGCACACAGTAAGACCAAGTGTGAGTCACTGAACTAAATTAAATACTTACTAAAATAGGACGAATGCATTTCAATATCGTGGCTATGTAGGATCACATCCGCGAACCAAAATTTTGGAATAAAAAGAGTATAAAACAAGCGTTCAATATAAAACTATTTTATTTTTTTCCCGAGGGACCGAACATTCTCAAATATAATAATTATAGCTTACACCTTCATTTGAGTTTAGACCATCTAAATAATCAACAAGTTGGGAAAACCAAAATATTACCTCTCCGTGTCAAGAAGATTATATAAACTTAAGTATCCAATGAAAACGTTATTATGTTTCTGAGTTGGGGTTTCCCATTTTTGTTGTTGTTTTGAAAAATATATCGCAATGCACGGGCCTTGATAGATATAGGAGGCAATGAATGAAATATATCACAATGCACGGGCCTTGATAGATATAGGAGGCAATGAATGAAATATATCACAATGCACGGGCCTTGATAGATATAGGAGGCAATGAAGGAAATATATCGCATGCACGGGCCTTGGTAGATATAGGAGGCAATGATAATCTCTCTCTTTGCACGAGAGGTTTATCTTTAATATTTAAATAAATATAATTATTTTTAATTATTTTAATCTTCAATAATTAACATTAATAATAGTTAAATCGTTTAAAATGAAGTTATACCTATTATCTTCTCAAACTTTGCTAATATTGACGTTTAAAGTGAAGGGTACCCGTCTTGCCCGCTTTTTTCAAATTTGGGGTATATATACGATTCGTTTCCATTATAATAGTAAGGAAAAAGCGCAATTGCGAAAACCTTTGGTGGCGATCCCACCTTAGGGAGGCTAGACGTTTCTCGTAACCCTAGCTGATCGCCGCGTGTATCCTAATACCAAACGATGATAATGGAGTAGAAGCCAATGATACAGATTGGGGTCTATGTGGAATAGACGGAAGACCAGTGGATGGTGGTGTTAGAAGCCAGTGTAAGTGCAGACTGGTGTCAATGTGGGATTGACAAAGAACAGAAAATGGTGGTGATTAGAAGCCAGTAAGAACAGACTGGTGTCCGCGTGGGATGGACAAAGACCAGAAGATGGTGGTGTGAGAACTCAAGTAGAGGAGCCATTTCCGTGACTGTAAAAGCAGTTCGGAAATGGCGAACACGTTTGCTCCGATACGCAAACTGCGAACGCGGTCACGTGGGTGTAACAACGAACAGACAGACAGACACACAGACACACACACAGACAGACACACACACAGACACGGCCGTTACAGAACCTCTCCTGGACTACGTCACACGGAGAGGTAAAAACAAACCACCCTTTCACAGTGTGAAGTCTTAGAATTATAAACAACCCGCGCCTTCAAACCGTCGTCTGCTCTAAGTCTAAACTCTTAAATGGCAACTTATGTCCAGCACTGGCAGGAAAAAAAGGTCTGATCATAAGCCAACCTTAAAAATTAAAGGTGGCAGCACATTCTCTGATTTTTTTGAAGCTGTGCGGACAAGTACAACTCTAGGGGCGAATCGCGAGCAGATTTCCGCTTTAAAACAAATTGAGCCTCTGAATTTTAGACATTGTACTGCAAACTACGGAAATATTTCCAACGCATTTGCTTTTTTTCAGTAGTTTCTTGATACCTTTGCTATTAGGTACGTGTTTATAATTTCAAATTACATGTGAGAACTTACAAATTTTACAATTCTGTTGTGTTCACTAATTATACAGGATGTTCCAAAAAAAGGATGTTAGGACCGAAGTAAAATGGGTTCTATGGACGATTTTTTTGTCAAAAATCTCCTTTGGCATTTTACCCTCAGGCCAGCTTAAACCAGTTTTGATTGAAATGTTTTACTGATAACGCCTTATTTAAATTAGCAGTTTCTTATTTTTAAGGGGTCCTCCGTTAATCACTAGAATCATACCTTAAAAACGGTGTAAATTAGGAAAATATTCTTAGAACATTTTTATTTAAATCGCCCATAGAACCCACTGACTTAGGCATTATACCACTCACTGTATATCATATAGTGCGATTTTTCCATACATTGGACCACAATTTATATATTGTTGTCCTTGACTCTTTTTAATCTTACGGAATATGCACGTGAATTTTATATAGGCCTACAAAAATTTTATTTCATATTTCTGATCAAACTGATGACAAAAACAAACCAAGAGAACCCTGTTCCAAGCAAAAAGACAAAAAAGGGGAGTTTCAAGTTGCCAATTGCAAGTTTGCTAGCAGGCTGGGATTTCAGTTCGATCTTCATTTTCTGAATGCACTTGAAGCCATCTTTGACGATATCGTCTCTTTCCCGAAAATCCATAATACCTGCTTCGTAATAGTTTCTCAAGCTGTAAAGAAAAATAACGCGTCTATTAACTGAAACGAATCTTACATTGTATCTGACATCGTGCCAGCACGTTTTCCCTGAATCCAAAAGCTGCTTAGATCATCGAAAAATACCTACTACAGGTATTGTAACGTAAAACAATATATATTCGTCCGCGCAAAAACGGATTAATGTAATAAGAACGTCTGATCAGAGCTTCAGCCTCACGTACCATCCTCGCATATTTCATTCAGAATGAAGAGCAACAAAAACCACATGCTTTAAGAAACTACTATTTAAAGTAACATAAATTAAATATATTCTTTACTTCCAAACTTAATTTTAATATTTGAAAAGTTATATCGCATTGTTGGCCGCCTTTATTATCACTGGGGCAATGTCCGAACGAATTATTTAACCAGGACAATAGATATAAAAATGCTATTTTTTCCCACTATATAAAAGTTCGCGAGGATGGTACCAGGGGCCAAAACTATGATCCGACGTTTTTATTACATTAATTGATAGTTAAGAAGTATATGAATTGTTTTTGCCGGGAAACGGTGGTTGAGGCGGAAAATGGATACATAGACGTACATCTAGCAACTCGTGTATCAATCGCGAAAATCTATGAAAGGATTGGACCTCTGTTTAAGAATTTCATTAAAGTAAGATATTTGCTTTGCTAATATAATAATTCGCTAGATCAGAAGTTAAACCCTGCCTCTACAGATCTTGGAAAGAGTTGTTGGTGTTGAGGACGAAGAATGCGCAAATTTCCTCGCATTTTTCAGGATGAGTGATGACAACCATTCTAACACCCCTGTCTACAAGCTCCGATTAGCCTGCAACCTCTGACGTGTCTAGAACATCCGACCAGCCTATCAACCACATACGTAACATAGACGTAAATGTGGGAGAAAAAAGAAAGAGTCCGGAAAATAAAGAAAAATCTAGGAAAAGGAAAACGCCAGAGGTGGATTAGGGGAAGTTACGAAAGAGGCCGAATTTCTGGATGGGCAAATACTTTATAAGAGCGATGGGGGAACATAGAGCTACTCTTTATTTTTAAGCCCCCTAAAAATGAGAGAGAATTCGCGAGGATAGCAGGGTAACGATATCGCCACCTAACGGATTGAAAATAGCGTCTGCTTTAGTGTATGATGTACAAGGCTTACTCAGTCAAGAGTCGTTTATAGTTAGAAATGGAACAATCGTCGGGAGGCGCGGACTTTCCCATTATTAAGAAGTTAATAGAACAAATAAAAAATGATCTCAGCTATTTTGTGACTTCCTCTGAAACCAGAGTAGCGTTGGTGGCCCATTTTTTAAGTTCCAAAGCAGGGTAAATACCTTTCCGTTTAACATCCGATTTCTTTGGTGGTATTGTGGCGGGGTTTATTAAAGTCAAGCACCGCCAATTATTAAAGAGCTATAATAAAAATTAATTCCGTTTGGTCTTATACTAAACCCAGCGAATGCCACACACGATTTGGTATTAGGGGAGCTCCAAGCAAGTTGGGAAACGGGGTCGCTTACTGCATACTTCGAAGGGTAAATTTGCTAATGCAACGTACCTCGCAATGTTGGGAGCCGGCGAAGCAGGTAGGTCATGTACTTGAGCACCCATTACCTTTGAGGCCGTGTTCGGCTAAAATGAATAGAAAAGCTAATTTAAAATATGCAAATTTATTTGAACGATTAAATTAAATAAAATTGTGTAAGATTTTTAATTTAAATTGCCAAGACACAAAGAGTTAAAAACAATTTCCGATTTTCTTCTTTTGTACTCGGCGGGAAAGGCTGCACTTTTGAAATTTAAGAATCTAATTTTTTTATATAGGAAATTCGCAACGTTGTTGTGGGTTTAAAAATGAGTAGTACCAGAAGGGGATAATAGAAGAAGTATGACACGCTCGCGTCCTCTTAATACTTTAGATTCGTAACCATGTACGCGCCGATGTTTCAAATAACTGTTTCAAATATTCGCGACTTCGAAAACAATTTTTAGTTGTTTTCAAATTCAAAAAACTACAAGCTTGATTAAAACGAAATTTCCCCTTTACCCTGAATTATGTCAATATAATTCCATAACCGATTATTGCCTAAACCTAATGGTCATTAAATTATCGTAATATGTCCAGGATGACCTTATAGTATCGGATCGACGATGGTACAAGGACTGTTTTAAAGTGCCACGTGTACCGAACTAATGTAAAGGTAATCTAACCAAAAAACTATTTCAACATCCTTATAACTATAACGAAAGTAAGAAGAATATTAGAAGAATTAATTTACGAAATTTTGGCATATTCTAGCTATAATTCGACTAAAATTACTCATTCTGATGTATTAATGAGTTAAATTATTTAAACGGAGGGAGGGCGGTCCCAGAGTATAAATGACGTTTGGGAATATCAAAGCTACGTCCAAATGCCTTCAGGGTGTGATAAGTCAAATTATTCTCTTTCCAATGGTATCAGCTACTAAAGTATACACCAGTTAGCACTTACGGTTTCTTTAACAATTCTGGGGTTAACATAGTGAACAGTTTCCCACGGATCTTGATAAATCCTTTCCTTTACGAAAGTGAAATTTTCAATTTTAAGATCTACATCCACCTTTTCCACTGCAAAATTAAGTTCAATTATCAGAAAATCGATTAAATCCCAGCTTTAAATATAAACTTACAATGTCTTATAATTTCCGGCTCGGACCGCTATAACATAAAACAAAAGTTGATCACTCTTTTATTGACGAGTTAAAATTGACTCTTCAAGACAGAGTTCCAAAACGCAAGCAAACTGAACAGCAAACAGCGGGACCTAGGAGGATATAGGTGAAAACCCCTCGATCCTCCTAGTCGAGACTAACAATGGGGGACCGTGTCCATTTTCCAATAAAATTACCTCTTCTAGCGAACTGGAGATAGACAATATTTTTGGGGGAGGGGGGCGGGGGGTCGTTTCGAAATTTTGCATCCCTCCGACGTTCTATTATTTACCATCAGTTTACCAAATTTTGCTGGAACAACGGAGCGACCGTGCAGACTCAGTTAGCTAGAATACTATTCTTTGGAACTCGGCCTTTAAATTACAGTTTAACACAAGAACTCACGAGTCTTTCACCGCGATTTTCGGTATCATTTCTGGGGGGCGTGAAATAGAATATTTCAAGGAATTCATTTGATTTTTTGGTGCAGTACGAGAGCTCCCTTGTGTACCCTTTATGTAACAGATAAAGAAACGTTTAGTTAACATAACGTTCAGGCAACATAACATTATCCCTTAAAAGAACGGCCTTTTTCTAACCCGCAAGGGATTGCTTCAACTAATGACGTGGGGGTAAGGGGTTCTGGCTAGCAGACGCCTCTAAAAATGGCGGCAAAGTAGTCGTTGTTTTTAAGGCCAATTAAATGCTAATTATTTTGTAAAAATAATTTTTTTTTTATATTTTCCCTTTCATATTTAGATAAAGGCCGTTCTTCAAGGTATAATGTGTAGATCGGTGATATTTTCATTTAACCTAAAATAAACTTCACTGATCTAAATTTATTATAAATTAACCTAAAAACAATCCCTTTAACCTAAATTAATATGAAAATAACTTAACATAAAATTAACTCCATTAATCTAAATTAATGTAGAATGTACCTAAAAATAATCCCTTTCAACCTCAACTAATTTGAAATAAACTTAACATAAAATAAAATAAACTCCATCAATATAAATTAAAATTAAATTAACCTAAAAATACGCCTTAACCACAATTTGAAAAAGTAAAATGATAGCAAAACGTTGAAACAACGAAACTATAATTCGGCGGAGAAAAAATCGGTTTAAGTTGGATGCAAGCTTTGACTAAATAAAAGCGAAGTTTTTATTAGTCCAAGATGCAAACCTCTTCGACGGAACTAAGAGAGAAACATGGGGGGGTAAAAATTTGACTTCCATCTCGCTTTTTAGCGCCTGCGCTATAGGCTAAAAGGATTTTTAGAGTGCGAAGAGGAAGGCGGCAATAATTCAACCACCCGTTGTACGTCCCGACTCCGAGGGTTGCCTACTCCCGTTTTGTTACGTCGAAGCTAATTACATTCAGTCTCAAATGATTTTGTAGAAACGCTAACCCACGTGGTCGTACCGCATTGCTTGGGTAATAATGGCGAGCCGCCAGGCAAGGGTGAAGCCATTACGCGCTAATCGCGATACAATAGGTCAAACAGCTAACCTTAAATTACGTGACAATTCACCACTTACCACTACAACTTAGAATCCTTCCCATAATTAATGCTAATAAAACCTTGGGAATTCCGTATTTTATCAACTAATAAACTAATTAAGTTTACCAAAATCATGGTTTTAAATTCAAATTAAATACAAAAATTACCCTACTTACGATCATAAAATATTGACGGAGAAAAACCTTGAGCTGATGACTTTAGACGTTGCAGAAAGAATGAAATCTCTATAACGTATTTCTTACGAGTTGTAGGAATCGACCCCCAGGGGGCAAAGTGGCGCACAAAGGAAAAATAGAACTAATAGCGTTAATAGGCCAAAAAAGGCGTGAAAGTCATATTTTTTGGGAGAAGGAATGGGGAACGCGTCGTGTTTCCGCCAATTCAAAACCTTGGAGGAAAGAAGTGAGATGGAGTTAAAACAAAATCCTCCCAGCGTTTCGGTAGGGTCGTGCGGTACAAAAACGCCGACGATGCCCCCTGTGCCTTGAAAAAACCTAACAATCGCCTACAGAAGGTTAGCGGCGTGCGTTCCGAACACTGGGAGACATTAATTTCCGCTGACAGCGTATCACAATTACGACTCCAGTTCACCTCTTTCCTCTCTGGTGTCATTTTTTGGCCTATTTGGTCCAGGGTATTTTCTGGATGTGTCACTAATATAATTAGTAGAAGACTCGATAAAAAGCACTTCATTTTATTTTTTACCCTCCCTTTAATACATATATTGAAGATATGATTAATTGTAAGAAAAAACGTTTTGACATATGTCAGGTCAGGGATAGCTATAAAACAAGCTGAGAAAAACACAAGTTTACGTTTCGCCCCAAAAACCAAAATATATCTTACCTAATTTAATTTTACCGCTTCAAATTCAGGGTCAGTTTGAGGTCATCTTGAGCTATCTACAGAAGAATAAAGCGTGAAATTGTATAATAAAATGACTTTAGTTACAGAAAAATTTGTAAAATTATAATTTTTTTACTGTGAAGAATTTCTAACCATTACATGATTTTATTTTTAATTATTTTTTAATAGCAGCAATCATAGCATTAAAATTCTAATCACACTTAAATCTAACCAAGAAGTCACAGATTTAGTTTAAAAACTACATTTAAAATGTCATTTAACATTTAACAAGTTGGGAAAACCAAAATATTACTTCTCCGAGTCAAGACGTCTACTACTACAAACTTATTTACCTAGATATGGAATTATTTCACGTTTTTGAAGTAATAATTTACGAAATATTGAAGCAGTATTCCAAACATAGCGAATCTACAGTAAAGCAGACGACATTTTACATCCAATAAGGATAAATCTTGGACGCATGGAAATCAGCCAATGGGGAAAAGAACAGGAAATGAAGTCTACGCTTCAACTGTTTACCCTATATTCAGGTAGCTACATTCCCAACTTGTTTGCAGTATAAACACTATCGTCTCGTCTCACCTCAACAATATTCTTAGTTTGCCAACTTGAATGCTAACGTTAAATAACACCAAAGCTAAATTGTAGCTAGACGCACTAATAGTCAATGCGCACCATAAAGAGAATAATAAGTCTGTAGCTACTACCCGTTTACCATTAGCCCTTTTACTAATCCAATTGCCACCATGATCTTCTCTTCCTTTATAAAATCTTAACCTGATTATTTAAGAGTGTATTTAACTTTCAGCTCACTCTGAAACCGTTGATGTCTCTTCATTTCAGACACGAAAATCAAAGCCAAAAGTTTACTTCACCTCAGGCCTCAATTATATACTCTTTGTTTCACTAAGCCTATTGCAGATAATACTTGATATACCCGCCGGAGTTTAGGACTTAGTTTCTTCATGTAATCACTAAAACAAGGATTATTCTATGTACAGATGTAGTATAGCTTAAGTAATATATAAACTGCCATTTCAAATAACAATATTAAAAAAATCTTTGGAAGATCAAAATGAAACAGAGCTTTAAAGCTACAAATGTACTAAATGCATCATAATTACGAAAAATACTTCCAGATATTCACTTTATATTATGGAAAAAGGGAATATTAAGGTTCTGTATGATTTCTTAACACATAAACACAAGGCTAACTGCTAACGCGACGCACTAGTGTAACAATGGACGGACACACACAGACAAAAACATACTGCTTTTTAACTCTTTCCGTATTAATTTTGAGTTGAGAAACAAGATTATCTTTAATATTTAAATAAATATAATTATTTTTAATTATTTTAATCTTCAATAATTAACATTAATAATAGTTGCATCGTTTAAAATAAAGTTATACCTATTATCATCTCAAACTTCGCTAATATTGACGTTTAAAGTGAAGGGTACCCCTCTTGCCCGCTTTCTTCAAATTTTGGGGTATATATACGATTCGTTTCCATTATAATAGTAAGGAAAAAGCGCAATTGCGAAAACCTTTGGTGGCGATCCCACCTTAGGGAGGCTAGACGTTTCTCGTAACCCTAGCTGATCGCCGCGTATATCCTAAAACCAAACGATGATAATGGAGTAGAAGCCAATGAGACAGATTGGTGTCTATGTGGAATAGACGGAAGACCAGTAGACTGTGGTGTTTAGAAGCCAGAATGTACAGACTGGTGTCCAAGTGCGATGGACGAAGACCAGAAGATGGTGGTGATTAGAAGCCAGTATGTACAGACTGGTGTCCAAGTGGAATGGACGAAGACCAGAAGATGGTGGTGATTAGAAGCCAGTATGTACAGACTGGTGTCCATGTGGGATGGACGAAGATCAAAAGATGGTGGTGATTAGAAGCTAGTAAGTACAGACTGGTGTCCGTGTGGGATGGACAAAAACCAGAAGATGGTGGTGTGAGAACTCAAGTAGAGGAGCCATTTCTGTGACTGTGAAAGCAGTTCGGAAATGGCGAACACGTTTGCTCCGATTTGGAAACTGCGAACGCGGTCACGTGGGTGTAACAACAGACAGACAGACAGACACACAGACAGACAGACAGACACGATCGTTACAGAACCTCTCCGTGACATACGTCACTCGGAAAGGTAAAAACATAGACTGCTTTTTAACTCTTTCCGTATTAATTTTGAGTTGAGAAACAAGATTATCTTAAATATTAAAATAAATATAATTAATATTAAATATTTTCTTCGTTAGTTGTTCGCCTTATTGAGCGTTACATCGTTTTGATAAAGAACAATTAAACATTCTTGAGAGACTTGACTAATATTGGCGTTTGAAATGAAGCATACGGCGGTTGCTTTGCCTTACTCAAATAGGTAGTATATAAAGGTGTCGAACTATAGTTAAAAGCAAGAACAACCGCAATTGCAAAAACCTTTGGTGGACAACCCACCCTAGGGAGGCTAGACGTTTCTCGTAACCCTAGCTGATCGCCGCGAATGTCTTAAACCAAACGATGACCATGGAGTTAGAAGCCAATGAGACAGATTGGTGTCTATGCGGAATAGACGGAAGACCAGTAGATGGTGGTGTTTAGAAGCCAGTATGAACAGACTGGTGTCCAAGTGGGATGGACAAAGACCAGAAGATGGGGGGAGGGGTCGCATAAAAGTATCGAATGGATTGACGTCGAATAGGGAGTTGCTCTCTCAATTTACGATATAACTTAGAGTCGAATGGAATTGTATCGACCGTACTTAAAGTCGAAAAATTGCGCTTCTTAAGGATTAGCAGCGAACCCCATTTCGACTAATTTGATTAGTATCGAATGGAATGAGGTTGAAAATAACAAAATCGGAATACGGTCGACATGGAACTATGTCGAACGTCATTAGAGTCGAAAACATTGTTTGTGAAGGGTGAAAATTTTTTCGTGTTGCATTGTACAATTTTCTTATTCTACCCAATGATAAATTGTCTACTATTGAGGTTTTTCAAGAATTCTCAAATTGATATCGATATACCAGGATTACCGGTGTTTAAATTCAAAAATCTACATGAAAATGACGTAGGAAAAATATCTTCCACTGGAAGGGGGAGGAATAGACAGACATCGACAGCACCCAATTTTTCAGATATTTTTGACTTCCAAAAAGGACATCAATTTTAATGGGGAGGATGAGTTTAAAAAAATAATTGAAAATACCATTGTTCGAACTTTCAATAAAAAAACTCTTATTCTAAAGAACTATAGCGCAAATTAAAGTGATAATGCCATACATTTTAATAGGGAGTATGAGTTTAAAAAAATAATTGAAAAGAGCACCGTTTGAACTTTCAATAAAAAACTATAAAACGGAATGGCAAATTTCTATAAAATGAAGAACTCTAAGGTGTTGCTTATCAGTAATGTTATCATCATGGACGAGATTGAAGAAATTGAGGGATTAAGGTCTGACGCCAAAGTTATTGTGTGTAACCGCTTTGTTTATAAAAAGAATAAGACCGTAAAAGATAAAACGTACATGCAATGTGTTGTTTCTGATTGCCGGGGCCGGGGAATTGTGTCGGACAATGAGTTTGGTTTGACCCAATCGCATAATCATCTGCCTGATGACCAAGATATTCGGGATAGGAAGCTCAAAGCAGCTTTAAAACGCCATGTGGAAGAACATCCAGGATCTACGAGGGACTGATTTGACTATATGTCAAGAACGTAAGATTTTGGTTAGGTTTGGTTTGGTTAGGTTGGGTTAGGTTAGGTTAGGTTAGGTGTGGTTAAGATAGGTTAGTAATATTTTATAAATCATCCAAAATATTGATGTTTAGCTTCTTTGACTTCTCAAATAATATGCCTTTTCCAAATCATTAGTGTCATGTTACGTTAGGTTTGGGTTGGTTAAGTTAGGTTTGTATTGTTTTATAAATCATTTAACTATGGTAGGCCTTTTCCAAAATATACATGTTTAGCTTCATTAACTTCTCAAATAATATGCCTTTTCCAAACAATTACTGTTATGTTACGTTAGGTTTGGGTTGGTTAAGTTAGGTTAGTATTATTTTGTAAATCATTTAACTATGCTACGCCTTTTCCAAAATATTGATGTTTAGCATCATTGACTTCTCAAATAATATGCCTTTTCCAAATCATTAGTGTTAGGTTAGGTTTGGTTTGGTTAAGGTTATTTATATTCAATTATATATTAGGATGGATACCAACAACGTCGCTTTAATGACGTCGAGTCTTCATTAAACAAAAAAAGAAAAAAAGCTTGCCAAAATTACCTCAAAGTATGACTGAATTAGACCAGGAATTACGAATTAGACCAGGAATTACGAATTAGCCCAAGGTATTCGAAAACCCTGCAAGGAGAGGATTTTTACGTTGGGAAAATTGAATCAGACAGTGGTCGTGAAAGCATACTTTTCATATCACCTAATTTCAATGATGGGCAAATATCAGGTATTCGCGAGATTCATGCTGATGGAACGTTTAAAGTGGTTCCGAGGATGTTTTACCAGCTCTTGACTATTCACTTAGTCAATTTTGATCATGTAAATCAAAATATATTTTCCAATTGGGATTAAATTTTTCATGTTAATTTTAATATTTCAGGTGTTTCCCTTTGTTTACGTTCTGATGAGTGACTGTGCTCAAAATTCTTACGAAAGAATTTTCCATACATTACGTGATCGTTTCCCAAGCCTTCGACAAAATTTAGTAATTACAGATTTCGAAACGGCTCTCATGAATGCGGCTCGGAATGTTTTCCCTCTTCCCATTCAAACAAGAGGATGTTTCTATCATTTCACGCAGGTATTGTATTCGCATCAAATTTAGATAGTTTTTTAAGTAAAAGTTCATGGGTAAGGATTTTCAAAATTTATGTATAGGCCAGATGGAGAAAAGCTCAAAATCTCAATCTGGTCGATAAATATCGTAGTCATGAAATAACTAAGTTTGCCGTAAGGAAGCTCATGGCAATTCCTTTGCTTCCCTTGAATGATATTCCAGAAGGTGCGAAGCTTGTGCGCCACGAAATGACACAAATTGTAGAAAAGGAACCTGAATTATACCAAATTATGATCCTGATGAACGAGACGGGCCAGAAAACTTTTGCGTTCATGGTAATTCTAGGAGGACGAACAACGACGTGGAGTCGTTCAATAACTGGCTTAATAAAAGAATCAATATATCGCACGCTAACATCTGGATTTTTTTGGGTAATTCTCACTAATAGTTTGATGTTAAGGCCACTCTAGAAATAAGAACAGTTGATCCGTCATATCGAAATTCTAATTTTAATAGATAAACTTCGATGGGTGGAGAACGCAAAAGGAATAGATTATAACGCAGATTTAAGGTGATAGTTGAATCACCCCACATTACCATTTTTTCGGTTTTAGCTGTTAAAGTTTCTAGAAGTGTTTTTCCTAGCCTAGCACCCAGTAATTCACTCATAAGTTCTAAACGGAGTAATGTTAGCGTTTTTAGACCAATAGGGGCCACGCGCGTTTTTGAGGCGACAAGCACAGTTTCAATTAAATTATTTTCATACACATTTTTCAAATAGAAGACACAGGCATATGCACGGAGACTCGCATCTACAAATCCATGTAATTCCATGGATTTCAATTTTTATTGGACTCATTTTTAAAATAATGCCTAGGTATCTCAATTCAAAGTAGGCAATCGCTCGCACCAATCCTCAAATCTACATGATATATTTTCAGGCAACTGCTCGTCCCAATCAATTTTATTATTTTTCTCCCTGTTATTGGTTTGTTGCCAAATGTCTTGAAAAACAATTTTTGCTACTACTGTAAATGCAGATAGAAGTCCCAAAGGATCAAATATATATATTCTTTTTGCTCAAGAGAAATTCAAGAAGGGGTTTAACATCGAACAATAGCACGTCCCTCTCTTCGTCCCACATTAACCCTAGAACCTTTAGGGGTCCTGGGCTGGGTAAGCTCTGTTCGTTGGTGGTCAGACCACCCCACTTGTCTCTAAGGTATTTGGAGTTGCTTCTCCATTTTCGAAGATTAAATCCCCCTCCGCCATGATTTTTGTACTTTCTTGAATCAATGCCTCCGCTCTTTGCACGCTATCTTCGCCCGATATCAGATCATCTACATATAAATCTTCTAATAGAATTTTGCTCATATTGGGAAATTCTTCTCTAAATTTTTGCACATGATTTTTTATAGTGGCTGTTAAAAGAAACGGGCTCTCCGTCACCCCAAAAGGGACTCTAGCAAAACGTAGTATGACTAAATTTTCATTTTCGGGACTGTTTAAACCTTTCACCCAAATAAACCTCAAGGCATCCCTATCGCTTTCTGACACACCAATTTGATGAAAGGCCTTTTCGATATCACCTGATACTGCGATTTTGTTTTCTCTAAAGCGAATCAAGATCCCAAACAGCTCTGGCAAGAGATTGGGTCCGGATTCAACGCACTCATTTAGGGATGGCAAGCTTTTGATGTGGGAGGACGCATCACATACCACTCTAATCTTAGTTGTTAATCTATCTTTTTTAACTATGCCACGGTGGGGGAGATAGTATATAGGACCAGTCAAATTTTCTGTTTGCTCAAAAGGTACCTGCTCTAAAATTCCGGTGTTTAGCTGATCCTCTATTATGTCATTGTAGGCCTTGAACTCGCTCGGTCTAGCTCTTAATTTGCTTAATAAGTTCAAAGTCCTTCTTTTTGCTTCCCCAAAATTGTTTCCAAGTTTATTCACGTTATCTTTCCAAGGAAGTGCAACTGAATAACGTCCATCCCTAAATTCTATTGTTTCTTGGAAGGTTTTTAAAACGTCATTTTCCCCAGGTGTTTCTATTTCGCTCTTAGCCGTTATCCCCACGTGCTCTAAATCCCAGAATGAGGAAACTAATTCATTTAAATCAGGGTTGTTGATAAAAATCCAAAAAAAAAATCGATTTTTTTGATTTAAATCGGATTTTTTTGATTTTAATTGATTTTTTTTATTTTTATTGAACTAATAGGTAGTAAATTACTAACATGAAAACTTTTGAGTCAAAATTAACCAAAAGCAAAATAATCATGACATTTAAACAGCTATTGAATATTATTACAATTCATATGCTTGTATAAAAAGACTAGCTTGACTGCTATTTCATTTCCTAGCCTTTCCAGCAATACAAACTGGAGTTCAGGGAAAAACTTACATTGAAATATACCAAAACCATGATTACTTTTAATTTTAGGTCTTTTCTAGTTAAGTTTCTTCTCGAGTTTCTTAAACTACTTCTTGGAATCTTAGAAAACATTTTTTAAAAATAAAAATATATTCTTGATTTTAATCAAATGATTTTTTTAAAAAATCTCTTGATTTAAATCAGTGATTTAAATCAAACAACCCTGATTTAAATGCTCGTCCGCATTGAGTTGGGAAACTGATACCTTCATTACGGCTATATTATTTGCACTTATTTCGGTTGCGCTCATATTAGTTGGACCTTGTAATGTCCAACCTAAGAGAGTAAGGGTAGCCTTATAAACCCAAAAATTTTACCCCCCTTCTCCCCCCTTTCAGGGGGGGGGTAAAATTTTTTGTTTTATAAAGCCACCCACGGGGTTGGGGGAGGAGGGTGGAATTGATGACGTCACGTGATGTTGTTGGCGTGGGGGAGATGGGGGGGGGAAATTGATGACGTCACGTGATGTGGTGTTGGCGGGAAATTTGAATTGTTGAGCCACCTGGTGGTGGTTTTCCTGCCAGGGGGGGGGGTAAAACCCGGGTTATAAGGACATCCCTGGGGGGGGGGGGGGGTGTTGGAAATAGGGGGATTGATGACGTCACGTGATGGTGTTAGGGGGGAAGATGGGGGGAGTTGATGACGTCACGTGATGGTGCTGGCGGGAAATTTGAATTGTTGAGCCACCTGGTGGTGGTTTTCTTGATGATGTCACGGCTAATTTATGATGATGTCACGGCTAATTTTTGATGATGTCACGGCTAATTTTTGATGACGTCACGTGGCTGATACCTGTAGGGATAGGCTTATGCTATAGTAGGCTTATGCTATTGTAGATCCTGGTAGGCTTATGCTATGGTAGATTCTGAAAGATAGGCTTATGCTATGGTAGATTCTGAAAGATAGGCTTATGCTATGGTAGATTCTGAAAGATAGGCTTATGCTAGGCTATTCTAGGCTTATTATTATTACGGATCAGATTTTAAATCAAAAGCATTTAATTAGCGTGATAATAACATACATAATTAAGTTAAATTAATAATAAATTAAGCTTTATGCTATATTAGGTCGTGAAAGATAGGCTTATGCTAGGTTTATTCTTTTGTAATTGCTGAAAAAGAAAGGGTTTTGGTATTTTAGACTTATTCTATGGTAGATCCTGGTAGGCTTATGCTGTATTATCTTCTTTGGTAAATGCTGCAAAAATATACTCTTATGCTAGGTTATTCTATGGTAGATCCTAGGCGTTTTAAAATAGCTTCGTACATGCATTTTATAACTTGATCATTCAAAAGGTTGTAGTGAAATTTCATAAAACTAAATTTATCGTTCAGTTTCCATGCCTCGGTCTTTGTTAGAGTGAATACGCTACCATCGTCGAATACTATACTCCCCTCCATAACGGTTACTTTTATTTTCAAGTTTAAGTAACGATAATTACCCCAGTCGCTGAATAGATCTCCGTCCACTCCTCCATAAATTCCTTCAAAACGTCTTCCGAGACGGTAACAATGGCTCTTTCCTTTTCTGTCAAAAGTAGGTTTGGCTCTTAACCAATCACCCCGAAAACGGCATAACATTCATCCCCATAGTCTAACGAGTGCATTTGCGCGGTTTTCTTGAGAGTTCGGGTTGATATTTAGCCTGAGGGTATATTGACTGATTCTTATCTTTTTTATTGTCCTTTCTTGGCTACATACCAGGTGATTTAGGACCTTAAAAGGGGGCGTGGCTAAAGCGTAACGAATGGAATTTATCCCCGTCGGCTTTTTATTTATAGGTAGAATAACCTGGTGGTGGTTTTCTTGATGGCGTCAGCACTAATTTTTGATGACGTCACGTGGCTGATACCTGTAGGGATAGGCTTATGCTAGGCTTATTCTATGGTAGATCGTGAAAGATATGCTTATGCTTGGCTTATTCTATGGTAGATCATTAAAGATATGCTTATGCTAGGTTATTCTATGGTAGATCCTAGTAGGTTTATACAATATTAGAGCTTGAAACATGGACTTTTGCTAGGTTTATTCTTGGTAATTGCTGAAAAATATAGTCTTATGCTAGGTTATTCTATGGTAGATCCTGGTAGGTTTATACTATACTAGTTCTTGAACCATAGGCTTAAGCATAATAAGTAATATTCCGGTATATTTCATTCATCTGACCACATCTCTTTCGGTATGACCGAAAATGTTCATGAAAACCTCAAAAAACTAGGGTATGCCCCCATGCCACGTACGGGTCATCTAAACTGCCCTCATTGTGCTGGGACTTTAAAAGACGTGCCTGACTGCGGCCAATTAAATTATTTCTGCACATCACGTGACTGTGCGCACTTCAGACGTTGTGTTTTAGTTCAATCTAAAAACCTTATCCGTATGTCGACCCATAAAGAGCAAAGACATCTTCTTGACGAGCGAAACTTTTGTACACTGTGCGGTGAGTTTAAATACCGGATTAAGGACTTGTGCCCGTGTTACAAATGGACAGATGATTCACCAGAGATTTAGATCAGGTACGGCAGTGACTTTCAAGATGAAATAGAATTGTGGAAGCATCATAGTTAATACAAATCAACTTTTACTTCATTAAAAAAAGGGTATGTTTCACTTTGCATCATAACAATGTTTGTATTTTAGTCTATATTCATGGTGTACTTTAGTATTATTCGTATTAAATTCAGTATTAGTTTATAATAAGCCACTTGTGCATGGTAAAGTTGTGTGTTTTTAGGTAGTCATGTGTATTTTAGCCAGTATTCACTATAACTTTTGCATCTATTTTATATAAATCCCTTGTAGTTTAGTATTATTATTCGTATGAAATCCTATTTGTTTCTAATAAGCCACTTGTGCAGGGTAAAATGGTTGTTTT
>JAEQBA010001542.1:0-21921 GCA_019434445.1 Phalangium opilio
ATAACTAAAAAGGTAGGTGTGTATTTGGTGGCGGCCAAATCGCGCGTAGCCCCCTTAAAAATGACCTAACCTTGCCAAGGCTAGAACTTATGGGTTGCTTATTGGGAGCAAGATTGACAAACAACGTAAAACAGGTTTTCCCAGACAAGCTAGCGAAAACGGTATACTGGACCGATTCTATGATAGCACTCGCGTGGCTGACAGGGGACACAAATCAATGGAAACCCTTCGTGTCAAACAGGGCTATAGAAATTCAGAAATTGACGGATAAGAGAAGTTGGTTCCACTGCCCCGGTAAGGATAACCCGGCAGACTGGCCAACTAGGGGAGTGCCCGCGGGGAATCTACTACAAAAAGAAAGTATATGGTTAGAAGGTCCCACTTGGCTTAAGAATCCCGAAACTACCTGGCCCAATGAAGTTAAACCATCCGAGAGAGATTTGGATACCGTAGTTGGTGAAAGAAGGAAGTTAATCCTTGCAATAAATATTACAAAAAGATTAGGATTGCAAAACTTAATTGATCTCTCAAAATTCTACCATCTAAATAAAGTATTGCGTATCACGGCATACCTGTTTAGATTCATATTCCTTAAGACAGGTTTAGATATAACTGGCTTAAACACGAAGGTAGGACCAATTAGAGCAGAAGAAATGCAACAGATGGAATTGCTATGGATCAGATCTATACAACTCGAAGATTATGGAGTAGAGATTAGAAAACTAAAGAAAGGCGAAACCATCCATCCCCATTCCAAAATAGCCACCCTAAGTCCAAAATTGAATGATGATGACATCTTGTGCGTGGGGGGTCGATTAGTAGAATCGTCATTATCATACATAGAAAAACATCCTATAATCATATCCAAGGGTCAAAAATTTGCCAAATTACTGATTATAAGAAGCCACACACAAGTACACCACGGAGGAATATCTGATACGGTCACACAGTTGAGAGAGCGATATTGGGTACCCGCCGGAAGGCAAATCGCGAGAAGCGTCATTAAAAGTTGCATCACTTGTAAGAGGCTAGACGTTAAGGCTGGTGAGACACCTACCGCATCCTTGCCCAAGGATAGAATCGAACAATGCCAACCATTTTCTATCATAGGCATAGACTTTGCGGGACCATTAATAGCAAAGGGCGAGACTGGGAATCAGAAGGTCTATATATGTTTAACCACGTGCGCTGTAACACGAGCTATTCATTTAGAACTTGTCCCTTCACTGAGTACAGATGAGTTTCTGTTAGCCTTTAAAAGGCTTATATCCAGAAGAGGTGTTCCCCAAATTGTGTATACCGACAACGCGAAAACCTTTAAGAAGGCCAACACGGACCTAAGGGTCATTTGGCAAGCCCTTGATAAAAACAAATTTGGTGAATTCTTTGGTAAACAAGGAATTAAATGGAAATTCATTGTAGAAAGAGCAGCATGGTATGGGGGGTGGTGGGAGCGCCTCGTTCGATCCACAAAGACCTGCCTTAAAAAATGCCTAGGTAGAGCATCCCTAAAATACACTGAATTGGAAACTATCTTGGTTGAGACCGAGGCGTTCATAAACAGTAGGCCGATAACATTCACTTACAATGACATAAATGAACCTATTCCCCTCACACCGGCTGAATTTCTCCTTGGACGCCGAATCATTTCTTTACCTCCATTAACCCTTAAAAACAAAGAAGTGATTGTACCCGCGTCGCGCCGCGAAATGGTAAAAAGATTAAGGTACCGTGAAACCGTCATCGAAAAACTATGGCGACGATGGCGTCACGAGTATATTATGGAACTTCGCTCTGCACACCACGTAAAAACAATAGAGAGCAAAAGGGAGTTTCAAGTCGGTGATGTGGTTTTAATCCATGATGATAAAATACCGCGCCATATGTGGCATCTCGGATTAATAACGAAAGTGATTATCGGTCGTGATAATAAAATAAGATCGTGTGAAATAACAACCAAAAACGGTAACCACATCCGACGCTCTGTGCAGCATTTGTACAACCTTGAAATAAGTGACCACGCGTAATTTGTACCCTTAGCAATGCTTTGCATTGCTGGGGGGAGTGTAAAATATTTGAACCAAATGTACGCGATTATAATTTTTATATATTGTTAACCTTGTTATTTCTATTTTTGTCATTCTAAGAAAAAACTTACTTCTAACCTAAAGAAAATGTTTGAACCTTGATTTATGTATTTTTACTCTAAAATTTCTGTAACCATTGTAACCATATACTGCACTTAGATTTTATTGCTCTAAATTGCCAACTCGTTTTAGTTTCCCACTTAAAAGGTCCTTCCCGAACCTCGGCCACCAGGTTGACAATTCCCTATAGCCTTATGGTCTTCAAAGCCCCTAATGTAAAGGAAAAGGATATATGGCCCTAGGAGGTAAAATGGAAATAGAATAACCAAGAATCCTTAATTGAAAGAACCTGCACTTTCCTTCTAAAATGGAAGCGGGTGTCGGTTCTTTTGAACTAAAAGAAAATACTTTCTACCCTAAATAGAAAACTGGCAGTTCGCCTCCAAAACTCAGAGCGATAACATGGGTCCGACTCCCATCCAAGTCCTTAAACCTTTTGATACCAAATAAAATTTTTTACCTTTTAAACTAACAAAGTCCATAATTTAACCAACAACACGTAGCTATCTACTGTTTCAGTCCGGTAGACAAGCTTATACCAGCTCTCCCTTCAAGACCAAATCGCGAAACAACAAATTAACCTTCCAAAAATTCTTCAGTGTTCAACGCCCATCTGTTTTTAATCTAATTTGATTTCTTGATTATTTTAAAAGAAAATAAGTTTTGATAAAATAGTAAAATTTAATGGTTTGGGATGGGTATTGAATTGAATATCAGCATAAGTTCATAAGATGTGTTCCTTCCATAAGTTTGCCACTGGTAACTTAGAAACTGGAGCTTGTCATGAAGTGAGGGAGGTAGGTCATAGATTCTAGGTAAAGCCACCGACGCCTGGTGAGGCGCTGCATCAAAGGCTTAGTACAGACTAAATAGGACTAGATGGAAGTCCTGCAAAATTAACCACCGAGTGTAGGACTTCAATTCTCACTTGTCGTTCTCGAACTAGCTCTCGAGCTGTAAGTCTCTAGCATTACAAAATACAGGAAGTGTCATATACTTACGGGACATCTTATAAAATCATGGTATCAGACATTCAGGACTGTTACAAATATACAGGGTGTTTCTGAAAGGTTTATCAGAAATTTTGGGGGATGTTCTTTGGCCAATTTCGAGTCGATATTTAGCCACAAGTGTCGCCTCTACAATTTTATCAGATAACAAAATCCTCCAACACACAGGAAAGTAAATTCTGTTACTAACGCGGACTGAATCAAGCCTCTACTAATGGAAAATAGCGATTATTAATATGGGTTTTGTGGATGACCACAATATTGGAGGGATTCCCCGCTGAGCGTTTTCATTTCATTAATGGCTAGCTCGCTTTTGTTTGTGTTATCAACTATATAACAGCGCTAATCCATCCGGGAATACACTGAAATACAGCTTAGCGCGCGGTCCTCTGCAAAATAGGAGTTAATTGAATTGGAAATTTGCATAATACCATGCAACAATATAGATGTTTAGCGTTGGTATGACTTAGGCTTAGAGGAGAAGCTGTGTTGGTTTGAAAAAGCCATGGTAACATAAGGTAGTTGTACGCTTTATAAGTATGGTTTTATTTCTTCGTTCGTTACTTTTAATTATGAACTTTATAAGCTTTTGTTTTTAATTCAGCCATGATAGTTTAATTTTTTTTTTCACGCAAGTATTTTCTTTTGCCAAAAGTTTGGGGGTCGCAACAATGGGGTCTTTGTCAGGCAAGCGGGAGTCTTGTCTCCTCTCTCTCTAACAGATTTAGATCTCTCGAGTCTTTTAGCGAGAGCATTACGCGGGCCATTTTCTACTTTAGATAATGTTAAATTGTTTAAATTCGTTTTTCTAAAACGCGTAAATATTAGCGAGTTTTTGTTTAGATTAGTCTCTTTTTTTTTCGTTTTTGTTTTATTTCTTTTTCTTTTCGTCTTCTTTGGCAAATTTATTTTTCTCTCTTCACGATGTCGGCGCCGTTATCGGATCCTGCCATAATAAACATAATGGAAGAATTTACTTTCCTTTTTTTTAATTTTTTCAAACTCCTTTTCTATGCCGGTTCCACAACTTCCACTTTTAGTTTTATACCCATCTTTGTAAAGATAAGATGAAATTTATGATGTTTTAACTCGGTTAAAAATACCGAGAAAAGTATTAAATCAGACAGAAATATGGAAATATCAGGAAACAATGTTATAAACTCGGAATAATCATGGTATTGGGTATGATTTTTAGGGACAATTCTGGTATCATTTATAATTTTTTAGGGAGAATCATGGAATTAGCTATGATATTTTAGGGACAGTCGTGGCATTATCTGTGATTTTTAGGGACAATCGTGGCATTATCTGTGATTTTTAGGGACAATCATGGCATTAACTATGATTTTAGGGACAATTATAGTATTATCTATCAATTTTAGGGACAATCATGGCATTAGCTATGATTTTTAAGGGAGAATCTTGGCATTATCTATCATTTTTAGGGACAATCATGGCATTAGCTATGATTTTTAAGGGAGAATCCTGGCATTATCAATGTTTTTTAGGGACAATCATGACATTATCTATGATTTTTTAGGGAGAATCCTGTATTATCTAGGATTGTTTTGGGACAATCATGGCTTTATCTATGACCTTTAAAGGACAGTCATGACATTAGCTATGTAATATTAGTAAAAACCTAGAAATACCAATTGAATTAAGAATTATTTGATGGGAACCTTAAATTATATACCCAATTCATTATTATTCTACGTTTTTTTTTGGTTTTCTCAAGAACTTCAGAAAAGGTGAAGTCATAATCTATGCCTTTGTAATCTTGTTTTATCCTAACGTAAACTATACTTTGTCTATCGACGCTCCCCGTGTTTGTTTTACACTTCTTGAAGCGGCTAAACTTCGTCTGGCCCATCGCCCAATTTCTTTTAAAGTCAACTCAAGTCCAGAAACCAAAGTTCCCACGAGTTATATTTATATAAATAAAAGCTTTACCAGTCAAATATTAACCCTTCTAGACCAATATCTAAATTCATTCCCAAAAATTAAAAAGAACGTAGGTCGGAATTCCATTCATATTTTCACTAATTTATGAAACTTATGATCTAATAAGTCGCCCATCTATCCACTTATAGGGATGTGTTAAAAGAATTTTTGTAGAATGTATGTATGGTTTAGACGTTGTCAAAACATTAGGGCCATCTGGGATGGTGGCGACTGTCAGGGTAGACTAGGTACTGGTACTTAACGTTTTTGGTTGCTGGTTAAAGGTGGAGTTCCACCAGGGCTTCTTTATACTTAGAAGTCTTAAGTTAAGTTAAAAGTCCAAGGAGGACCAATTTAGCACACGGTATAGTAGTGCGTGCAGCTTTGAAAGACATTGTTCTGACTTCTGGGAATCTTTGGAACGCTAGAGATTTATTTAAAATTAGATCGTACGTTACAGATCTAGGCCAGTAGATGTCGATGAGTTTTCTTAGTTAACACGCGGATCAAGAATGAAATTTAGATAATCTCGTTAACGATTGACGGAATTGTGCTGCTGTTAATAACGGAAGTAATTTAACTGAAGTAGAGTTTTTTTTAACGAGTTCTTAACCTGAGGTCAGCGTTGTTCTATCAAGAAGTGATATCTAGTTTGTTAGGGAGAAGGTATAAGATGCCTAAGTATTCGCACGCCATAGCCCCAGTCCCCCTTTCAAAATACAAGGGGGGACGTAAAAGGAGGCCGGGCTATTTCATAGCCTCTCCTCAGTCGGAATTAAATACGTAATTTTCGTCATTCGCGTCGCGCTGACGTGAATTTTCAAGAACCAATGAGATGCTGGTTGTAATTTAGAGGCGTGGATTAACTCCGGAGCTACGTTTGGACTGGAGATAAAGCTAGAAATGTGGCGAATTTATACCTTCTCCCTAATAAACTAGATATCACTTTTGGTTCTATTTTACTTATGTAGGCCTATACTTTTATTTTTCATAGGTAAAGATAAAATACTTTTAGTCTAGTTCTTCCCATAAATTCCGCCTATAGAGTACTTTAGAAAATCTTAGCTATGCACGTTATGCTAAAAATATTCATAAACAGATATCGTGTTACACTATATCGTTTAATTACAATTATGACGTAACGAATACCACCCTGATATGACGGCTCCCCCTCCCCATATACGGTTTAAAACAACAAACAAGCCATATATATATAGTATATATTATTTTAGGCAATATATTGAAGAAGGAGTTGTAGCCTACTCGTATTAAATGAATCGACAAAAATAGCCGTCTTCAAATTTTGCGAAAACAAATCTCAAATCCGCAAGATTTACTTTGGGTGGAAAAACGGAAAACACATTTGGAAGAATCAATTCCATTGACGAGGAGAAAGACCAAAGTATAAATTTATCTAATATAGCCTCGGGAGAAAGTTTTCGGTAGTTTTAAAGAGACTGCAGGAGGATTTTGTAGAGAAAGGATGGAGGGAAGTGGGATTTTAAATCTTATATCGTCCCTATCTTAATTAGGTTGCGGGCGTCGCAAGTTCAACGACCTTCTTACTTTTGTACTTGAAGAAAGAAATAACCTTCGAGCATCTAGAGATCATCCCCTGACTAGTAGCTAGCTATATACCCTATCCCCATCACCACTCTCTTTTATTTTTAATTTTAGAAATTCCAGAAATAAAATTCTAACCTTACCCTTAACATTTACCGGTATAGTTAAACGGTACTTCCGCCTTTAATGGGAAGTGAAACTGTTTTAAATGGTTTCCTCGCGATACTGAATTTTTGGGCTGAATAGATTCTAAGTTCATCGATATTTGAAATATTTGGGCTTAATAGGTTCTAAAATTATCGATATTTGAAATTCTTGGGCTGAATTGGTTCTAAAATTATCGATATTTGAAATGTTTGGGGTGAATCGATTCTAAAAGTATCAGAATTTGGGCTGAATTGATTCTAAAATTATCGATATTTGAAATGTTTGGGCTGAATCGATTCTTAAAGTATCAGAATTTGGGCTGAATCGATTCTAAAATTATCGATATTTGAAATGTTTTGGGCTGTATCGATTCTAAAATATCGATACTTGAAATGTTTGGGATGAATCGATTCTAAAAGTATCATAATTTGGGCTGAATCGATTCTAAAATTATCGATATTTGAAGTCTTTGGGCTTAACCGATTCTAAAATTATCGATACTTGAAATGTTTGGGCTGAATCGATTCTAAAATTATCGATGTTTGAAGTATTTGGGCTGAAGAATCGATTCTAAAATTATCGATGTTTGAAGTATTTGGGCTGAAGAATCGATTCTAAAATTATCGATGTTGAAAATATGTAAGTATTGAATAACCTATTCTGTCCAAAAACAAGCACGTTCCGTTCCCACATTTAAAGAATCAAAGCAAGCAAACGAAAACTAAACACAAAACCCCTCCAGGAAACTTCTTTCACTAGTGAACTAATTTAAATTGAACTTCAACATCCCTTTAAGGTATCACCGTAAGACTTCCGGGTTTTCGATTCGCGCCTTTCTCAAAGACTTCCTCTTCCCTTTTCATATATATATACTGCTCCGCATCTTCCTTGAGAGTGTGTTATCTGTGTTTTGTGTCAGGAGAGACGTTTTTCGCTCGCGCCCACTCTTCCTTCTTTCCTTCTCCAACCCAACCTAACCACTCCTTAAAATCGTACAGTAACATTTCCTCGACTCTTTCATGGACCCAGAATGCGATCGTTGTGCGTGTCTCTTTAGATTATTACAAAGATGTCGTTTTTAAAAATGCGAGAAACAGTTTGCGCTCGAGTGTATGTGTATATATATATATTTGCGTTTTGTTTGATTTCTATCGCGGTTCCTTCTTCTTTGATGTGTATTTTTAGCATAGCTATTACGTTTTTAGATTTTTATTTTTTTTGTATTTGGTGTGAACATAGGTATCGCGCGTAAGGGCATTGCTAAAGGTCATTTATACTAACATGGTGTTTCTGATAAGTTAGGGATGAAGTAAAGGGTGTGTATCTGGGGTCAAACTGAGTGCTAAAGGTCAATGAACATGGGGCAGAGTTCGTACAGAATCTGGAAAACCTGGATAAGTCAGGGATTTAAACATTTTTCCTAAAAAGTCAGCGATATGTCAGGGATTTCGTTCGATATATCAAACCATGATTGCTTCGAGCAATGATAAATATGGGCCCAGGTGTAATTATGAAGTGGACTCTGGTAAACACCTCAAAATGATCAGGAATATTGTCAAAATTTAGTCAGATATGTTGGAAAAGTCAGAGATTTTCAATCCTCCCAAACATTCAAAACCCCTAAACAAGGAAATTTAAAATTCCGCCTTTATGTTTGAGTTATGTTAATTCACCGTTGTCAACTATAATATCTCTTTTAGCATTGGTTTAATTTCGCTTCAAAAAGACCAATGGAAGACAAGTGAAGATAAGAGAAACATTGTTGCAACCCTACAACCATTGGGACTTATTATTTTTACTATAATCAGTGTTTAAAATTGTATAACGTTTGAAAGACAGAGATCTTAACTGTGCTGCTCAAAAATAGAGCAGAATAAATCTAGCTGCACCTTGAGTTGTCTAATAGATAGAAATTGTACGACCTCTTGTGCCAGTCTGATCGGATAATTCCCTAAAATCTTTGAGCGCCATAACAAGCTACTCGGCTCTTAAATTATTGACGTTCCGCCAACCCTATCGTTGATTCATTAGGTGGTCCCAGGGTTGACGGAGTAATTCTATCTATGTCAGTAGTATATCATGAATTTATTTTAGTCTCTCGTGAATATTAGTCTCTCCTATCATGTCCAGAAGGTTTGTTTAATTGTTTACTAAGTAAAATCTCCACGCTCAATTTAATAATACCAGAAGTATATAATATTTGCTTCTCTTCGAGAAAAGTGTAGCTACCACAAGGCAAAGTAATTGTAACATGATTCTTCGATCCCAACATCATCAAAACATTTGGAGCAAGGTTACTAAATTAACCGAATAAAATACGCTGCTTAACTATTTGGCAAGGCGCATGCGCTGGTGCATTTTTGTCCTAGCCACGTCAAGACAATCAAGGTTTGTGGGTTTATTGCTGAGGATTTAGTAAATACCAAATAGTTATAGAATTCACCCTTTGGTGCTATATAGGCCCATATGAAGTTTGGTGAGCAGGAGAGCAAACAAAAAGGGTGCATGATCCAGGGAAGAATCATGTTACATAACTAAAGTAATAAAAGGATAGCCGAGTGTCATCCTTTTTCTATTATCCTCTTCTGATAAAACATTAATTCAATAATTTTTGGTTCATTATCTGAATTGTAATTCAATATTCTTAGGAAGAATGTGTAAATTCATGTATGGTGCAAATAGCCCGCCCGCCTTCGTTTAAGATCTTAATTGCTGGCGGCGTTTGGCGACTAAAAGGTTTCTTCCACCATACACGTTTAGAGAGGGTGTCTTCCATCATTCTAGCAATTTTTGGAAGATTTCTTGCCCTTGGGAGAGACAGTGGCAGCCAACGACGTCAAACTACCAATAATATAGAAGTTTTAATTCTTCTTTACTCGGGGCCAATTTTCGGTAAAGTTTATTTAGAGATCATTTTTTTTGCGAGGGAGAGAAAATATCTGTTCCTGAAGACCATGTTGGTGGTTGTTCTTCCATTCCATGGCTGTTCTGGAGATATTTTTTTGACGGAAGGCAGTTCCCCACGTTTATTGACGTAACACTGATACGGTTTTAGAATCATCACCCGGTAATTTAGGCGAGGCGTGATAGACTCACGACTCACGTAATTGATTACACTTTTTCGTTAATGACAGAGATGCTTATCATAAAGCAAGGTCACTTATGCGTGTGTACGCGTCATTGTGTCAAAAAATGTATAATGAATTGTATAGTCAGTCACTAGCGCATGGATATATATAAATATTTTTTATTTTGGGATTATTGATGAAACTTTGGACAAAAATATACTATGTCACCGTGGGCGTGGGGTATCGTTTATCGTTGGCCTTTCTTTCAGGCTTTTTTAGATATAAGTAGACCATATGTTCCATAAGTATGACACTAATGCTATAGACTTACAGCTCGAGCTAGTTCGAGAACGACGGAAGCGAGAATTGAAGTCCTACACTCGGTTGTTAATTTTGCAAGACTTCCATCTTCTCCTATTTTGTCTGTACTAAGCCCAAATTTGACAGCGCTTCACCAGGCGTCGCTTTACCTCGAATCTATGACCTAGGTCAGTCGTCACTTCATGACAAGCTCCAGTTTGTAACCGGTGACAAACCTATGGAACATACCTTATGAACTTTATCGTTATACTTATAGCTGATGGACAAACACCAGGTGAAGTAGAGGTTGAAACTATACTTATAGCTAGCTAGCTAGCTATACCCTTCTTGTTGTAACATGTTTATATTAGACCGAAAGGTTTTTAAATGGAATGAGCGCTGAGCGTGAACAACTGGCTCACCCTACCTGTTGAATTGTTAACTTAAACATTGGCCGGGTTCCAACGTATACATAGCATTTATAAGACACCTCTATTTTCTTTTTGAATATAAAGACCAACTACCACCACCACGGAACCAGAGGCAAAGTCTACAAACGATCACTAACCCTTAAGCTTACAACACATGGTTGCGCGTTTGTAAAAAATCTCGCGCCAAAGCTCGCGTTATGGTGCGAAAACACGTGCACTACTCAACACCTCAATAGGGCCATCTCATTTGTGAGGTTATAGGGTTAGCTTTGGCAGTCAGCGCTAAGGCTTCTGAGATAGCTCTATATGTGTAGTAAGCTTAAACATCAGCCCGCCGAACATAAACCTTGATAAAAGTGAGCCAGTTGCCCTTTGCACGTCAACCCCGTAACAGGGTTTGTAATTTCGTCCTGGGCTGTTAATGGTTTTGGGTTTATAGCTATGGAGTTATTCTTAACTCTGCCTTAAAAACCAACAGAGAAGAAGAAGAAAGGAAAGTGTATAGAGTATTTTCTTGAAGTTAAAAGGATTTACAGCTTTTGACATTTTCTGGCACGAGATGGCACTTGATTCTATTTCGAGGTTTGGAACAATGGGAAAAAGCGTGCGTACAATGATGCCCATCTCTCTCTCTCTCTGCTCCTATAAAAATTCCGATACCCCTTACGTCATTTCTAATCGAGAATCCAGCGCCAAGATCTTCCAAAACACGTCGTGTCGCGGTTTGTATCCCCGGGTTATACTCGCTGGTATTTTTCCCGTACACCATTGGGTGTAAAAGTTTCTCTGAGAGAACTATTTCTATTTACCAACCAGCCGGAGTTTGCTTTAAATTTTGAATAGAGAGCTATAAGTTTTTTTTTTCCATTCGTGTCATTATGCCAATTGGCAAATTTACTGTACAGGATGGTATAACCTTTGAACTTGGAAGATATTTTTAGAATAGGATATAAATAGGGGTTAAAAATCAAGCGCTCTTTTTGATGAAATTCGAAATATGGAGCTAAATATAGGTCCATGAAATCTGGCAAAAATATAATAGAATTGTTTATAAAAATGTCTACAATAGCCTAATTTCAGAAGAAATTGAAACAATTGGAGTTGCCTAAAAAAACTGACATCTTTGCAACTGCTCATAAGTGAGGATCTTTGTAACAATTAGTGATAAAATTAAGCTAAACTTTACTAACTGACAGTTGGGGGATTTGTTTTCCAATCGCGATTTAAATACGATTAATACTTATTAATTTAAATGTTTAAATATTGCTCCGTAGTTAAGAGCTAGCAAAGTTGGATGGTTTTCGTTTTGCTGGGGTGCCAGTAATCTTCCGTCTAAACGTATAAAAGGGGTTGTACCAGGGATCCTAGCCAATTCTTTATCATATTCCCATACTCTTGTTGACATTGATGTTTTTTAAGGTGTTTTGGTGAAATGTAAACACAAAGTCGCCACTAATTCTGACTTTCAATACTGAAATATCTAATACCATCCCCATCTTATTTCATGTTTTGCAAGCTAAACGCTGTCATAACGTTACTTACAGACGAACAGATAAAGCGGGGTTTTGTTAAGTAACACGAAAAGAAAAACTGCCTCGATTTCGACAATCTTTTTGATTAAAGTATTTTGAATTTTATTCAATCCCTAGATAGTCCCATAAATAATTCAAATAATAGAGACTCTATTTATTCATTTTGTAAAGAGATTATCATGTAGACATTCAAATTTTAATAGCTTATTACCGCCTCATGTTGCAATAACCCGTGAAATTCTCTTCAAGTCATGGATGGCACGAAAACTCCCATGTCTACAGTAAAATTGTCTAGTTAGCTAAAAAAGGGTTCTTGCCACATGTTTCGCGCTTTATGTGTCTCTGGCGCAATTTCCTTCCACGAGTTTTAAGTACTGTTAACGGGTGATTCCGATCTTGAGGATTTTTTTGCTTTTTACTTTTATGCACCGATCGATGTTCGACTGTAGTTTGGTGCCCAAAATAGATAAAGGTCATTTTTGCGACATTTCCGGATTTTATTTTTCTGCTTAAAACATTCAGATTATGGTGTCGAATTTGCAGAATGTATTGATAAATCATTATATGACATTAACCTTCAAATTAGTGCGTACATTGCAATAATATTTGAAATTTTTGGATATTAAAATGTTTTTATAGTTTTGTATCTTTATATTTGAATGAATTTTGAAAATTATCTTATTGACAAATTGATATGGAAAATATTTCCTTGAACTTTCAACCAGTATTTGATTGGATTTTCCATATCAGAAATCTTAAAAGATATCTTTTTTATTAACAACGAAAATAATGTTCTGAAGTACAAAAATATCAATTTGATAGCAAAATGTTTATTAATTGGAAATTTTGTATTATATTCTGAAGTATTGACGAACAACTTTGATATATATGTACAATCTACGACCACGTGATCAAAACGCGTCTATTTTAGACTCCTTTCATGTTAAACCACGATTCTTTTAAATAACGTTAGAGAGTATAGACGACCGTATACGCCAGTTTCACTGGCGTATAAAATCGTCTGGTGGGGAGGGGGGGGGGGTTCATTACTTCCCACTTTTCGTTCTACTCTCTAGGCGGTACCGTGCCTGAAGGGCGAAAGTATGGTTGGGGGGGGGGTTTGATGCCGTCACGTATCACGTGATGTTGTTGGCGGGAAATTTGAATTTATAGGGGTATTATTTCGGTGTATTTTTAGGTTATTGTGTCTATTTAAGGTATAATTTACGGGTAATTCTATAGGTTCATTAGGCCCTTTCTGCCTGTAATGCTATTCTCTGTATGATTTTGAGGTCTCTCCGTGTAGGCTTATGTTATACTAAAGAACTAGATTAGGTTTACATTGCAAAAGGTACCAATTAAGCTACGATGCGGTTCTAGGTGTACTCATGTTTTGTATTGTTATTTTTAGGTGTATCTTTAGGATATTGTGTACATTTAGGGGATGATTTATTGGTAATTCTATAGGTTCTGTAGACCCTTTCTATACCAACCCTGCCGGTAATGTTATTCTTTGTTTGTATGTATGCTTATGTTATTCTTATATTAAAGAACTAGTTTTAATTGAGATATGGTTTACATTGCAAAAGGTACAAACTAAACTATGGTGATGTTCTAGGTGTACTCATGTTTTGTATTGTTATTATCTGGGTGTATCTTTAGGATATTGTGTACATTTAGGGTATGATTTATTGGTAATTCTATAGGTTCAGTAGACCCTTTCTAAACGCACCCCTCCCGTAATGTTATTATTATTAAGGTATCACCATGTATGATTATGCTATATTAAAGAACTAGATTTAAGTGATATAGGGTTTGCATTGCAAAAGATACCAATTAAGCTACGACGAAGGTCTAGGTGTACTCATGTTTTGTATTGTTATTATTAGGTGTATCTTTAGGATATTACGTTCATTTAGGGCATGATTTATATATGTTCAGTAGGCCCTTTCTACACCCGCCCTTCTAGTAGTGTTGTTCTTTGTACGATTTTGAGATCTCTCCATGTAGGCTTATGTTATACTAAAGAACCGGTTTTAAATGAGATATGGTTTACATTGAAAAAGGGTACAAATTACGCGCGGATCTAAGTGTTCTCCTGTTTTGTGTATTGGTTATCAAGTTACTATGTTAAAACAATAGTACACTTTAGTATCATAAAGGGAAATTACGGCAGTTTTTGCACAGTTGGATAGTTGATTAGAAGTTAAAATGAAGCAGTACTGCTAAAAAACTCAGAACATAAGGATTACATTAGTTTTAATACGAATTTGGAGAATAAGTACAATTACTTGAGTTAAAATGCGAAATATTACTGAAAAAACATACTGAAAATACGAACTACATAGAATACATGGTAAGTAAGCACAATACTAGTTATTAAATTAAAAATCCTCATAGGACTGACTGAAAAATATATATTTTCCTACGCGCTAAAATATTGATATACAGTTAAAATGCGCAATCATAACTAAAGAACATCATTAGACAATACGAATTACAATGGTTTTGATAACAAACAAATTCAATAAAATGCAAAATTAATACTACTTCAAAAAAAATCGTAGTACAAGATGATTAAGCACATAGACATTTACCATTATAGAAAATAGAACAATATTACTGCATGCGAGATTATTAAATACATATATACCCATGTACCTTCATGGAGAATATAACAATACTACGTTTTAATATGATTTAAAAGCTACAATGGTTATTATACGATTTTAGTACAAATATTAGGCTAGTTATTAAACTAAAATGTTCATAGGATTGACGAAAAAATATATTTTTTCTGACGCGCTATACACGCTAAAATACTGATATACGATTACGGATAAAAATATGGAAATATTACTTAAAAAATTACTACAATTATCATCAAAAAATAAAAATTACAATTATACAAAACAATATAAATTCAATACTTATTGACTAAAGTGCTAATATATATTAATTAAAAACAGCTTATTAAATGCAAAAATATTACCAAAAACGCTGCGTATTCGTTAAAATATTGTTACATGTTGAAATACGTTAATATTACTATAAATAATACTTGAAATACTAATTAAAATACTGATACTGGGTATCTAGAATATATACGAGTAACTTATGTCGAAAATGTCAAAGATTCTAATTAATATAACCGTATGGGGCTGTTTTATAATCAGGAAGTATTCTAACTTTATCCACTACGACCTGATATGTTTTGGTCTGGTTGATCGTGATCAGTGTGTGATCGGGAAGACGTCTGATTTGTGGGCCTATAGGGACTTGAACCGAGTTCAGTAGAGGTTCACCTTCATTGTTTACGCCTAGTAGGTTCTTCATTGTTTCAAAATTTATATAATTTTCTGTAGAGGCGTTTAAATAAAATCCTTTAACTTTGATAATGTTAGTTTTAGTGCCGGTTTTAGGGTCGAGAATGTCCATGGAATAGTTCTTTGGTCCAGCACTCCCCCATTCACAAATATAAGCGTCTTGTCCATAGGATTCTAATTCATTTTTAAGTTGCCCCAAATAATCGCCTGTGGGTAGCAAATGAGCGCCGTCTGGCGAGAGGTACACTAAACTATCCGTGTCATAATAAAAACAAAGGTCACCGACCTTTTCAAGATGTTTTAGTAAATGTAATCGCGCCATAGATGTTGTATAACAAGCGATAACTACGTTTGTGTGTTTGTGCACAATCTCGTTTTCTAGAATGTGTTCGTACTTTACTAATACGGTGTTTTCGTTGATTGTTAGTAAACTTTTAACCTCCAAGTCTGGATTTAATATTAATCCGTACAATTTGTTGGCATCTTTGATTAGTTCTGTAGAGGTGTGCCTTGTTTTTTGGCCAAATTTACCCCAAAAAGAGTTGAGCATAAGTTTGCTAAGGCATCTGAGACCTTCATTTTTCTCTACTTTAGTGATATCCAGTTCTACACCCTCTTCGGCTTTGAAGTTTTTGACATAGTTCTCCTTATCTTCTTGAGTCTGGCAATCTGCTGGAAAGCCGCTAGCTAGGGTTTTGTATTCTAAAAAGGTATTAACATAATCTTTAAACAGTCCTCCCTGTTCTGTTTTGGGGTCGTACTGTGTCACTTTGTATGACCAAGCCTCGTACATTCGTGTGATTGTGTAACCATTCTCTACTGCATGACGTAACTCGTCGACTACCCATGTGCCTCTCAATTCTCTTTGTTCTGTAGTATGTTCGCAATCACCCTGAAATTGGGTTTTACAACATGTGTAACATAGTGGAAATGTTAATTTTCCGTTAATACGAGCAGGCAGAACGGGATGAATTAGGTTTTGGGCCGGTAATATGTCACACTTAAGAAGACCATCAAACGAAAATATGTCAGGAAAGTTATCTAATATGATTTCAGGATGTCCTATAGGTATCTTGGTGGTTTTATTAATGAATGGGTATAGACTTGTGAAATCCACGTAGTGAATACGCTCCGATCCTGTTGTTTTATGGTATAGTTTTGTTGCGCAACATCTCCCCCCGAAGAATGCATCACGGGGGTCTAATCTTTTCACTATTTTAGGCATAATATCATTATGGTTTAAAAACTCTATTATTTCGGGCTTATTTAATTTTTCCTTCTGCCAGTCACATTCCCACTTGACATTCACTTTATAATTGAGGGATTCTAATTTGGCTAACATGAGCATGCTTCTAAAATATCTGGAATTCAAAGTCTGTGCAGGGTCTCCGTGCAAAGCCTTGTTTCTGTTTAAGGGAAAGTGTATTTTACACCCATGATAAAAACACCCCCAGTACTCGAATATTTCCTTGTTGATTTCACAAAATCCGTCTACTTTGAGTTTTTGTATTCTGGTTTCTTTACCTCTAAAGGATGATTGGATAGATATATTTCTTTTGTTGGCGGTCCACTCTAACCATTCTATAGCCCCTATCGACTGATTTTCGCTAAGTCTATAACAATTAGCGGGTATGATGCCTATAGTATCGGGTTTAAGATAATTCCTGCGAAATACGTAAGAGCAAACGCCAGGAAGAGTAATTGCGCCGCAATTAAATGGATCTACACCCGTTACTTTAAAGAGTAATGTACGAAACGTTATACATCCAAGGAATAGTAAAACCGTGTCGTTCTCACAATAATAATTGAGTTCCTTCACGAAGTCGAAACCTTTACCTTTACTATCTTCGGAGCTATGCCATTTTAAGAAGACATCTAAATTTTTCCTTGTAAAATATTGACAGCCATAAGCTTCGATAGGGGGTAGACTACTTTCTATAACATAATTGGTTTCATCCTGTCTATCTACATCAAATTTATGTTCTATTACATTGAATAAAAAATGTGGAAAATACCCTTTAGCGGCGTCTGATATGCCAAAAGTAGCGGGAAACTTTGCCAAGGCTACAGGAATGAAATTATAAGAATCCAGAAATAACAAGTTAAACAATTTCATTTCTAAAATTCGAGTTCCGTTAATTTTCAAAGACGGAACGAATTTTTCATCCCTATTAATGATTTCTCGAATTAGTAGTTGATTATCATAATTACTGCCATAGTGAGACAGTATAATGACGTTCTTAACGGCATGCAATTGCATTAAATAATCTAGAAATAGAGATATAGGATTCCCACCCGAGAAATGTTGTTTACGAGGTCCGAATTGCCCGCACATGGTGCAACTAAAGTCTAGGGATGTCTTGTCTATACAATTTTCGCAAACGGTTATACTGACTAACAGGATAGCCTGGTGTTCATAGGCTCCTAACTCTTCCTGACATACCTTCGTTTGTATACATTCTACGTCAAAGAAAATATACATAAGGTTAGGCTGATTAGGTCTAGGCTTTTTAACGGATGGCACTTTCAGAGGTTTGTCTGTGATAATTTGAATAAAACATAAGTGGTTGCTGGGCAAATATTTCTTGCAGACCTGGCAATATATCTCATCACACGTATGCATCTCAGTTCTTCGGGAAAAATCAATAATTTTTAAACAGTCTCTACAGTGAAAAAGGCGCTCACATAGCGGCTTTTTACTGCTGGAAGATGCTAAGTGGCTTTGATAGCATTCATCGCCTAAGAATTTTCGTAAACAAAATCTACAAGCTTTCTGGGGGCCTTGGCAGATAGTGGGTCTCATGCAACTAAAACAAAAGTCATTACATTTATGGGACTGTATTCGCCAATAAGGGATAAGGCACTTTTCGCAGAATCGGTCGTGGTTAAAAAGTGGCCTTAATTTTGTAATAACGTTATAATGGTTATTTTCATTCAATAAAAAGAGGCGGGGCCTAGTATCATATGGATCGTTTTCACCTAAAATCAAAACAGGGACGCTATTTTCGAATTTGTAGACGAAAATCGAATACTGACTTAAATGAGTTTTGAACTTATCAAAAGATTCGGCAGTTCCACACTCACTAGCCCTTACTCCTGCCTTATAACATAGTTCTAAAGCAGCTTCTTTTTGCGCTTTATTTCCTGGTCTTGCCCTAGATATAGCTTCGTATTGAGTTTTTAGAGTCTTGTCTTCGGTTGTATCATTAGCATAATTTCTATGATTTATAGCCACACAAAGCGATCGGGCTAAACACAGGTTGTCAGAATTAACTATGCGTACAATACCACGTCTATCTTGACAGAATAGATTAAAAGGTTTAATACCTCGGGCCGTAGAGAGGGTCTTGCCCTCAGGCAATCGTACAATGCTAAAAATAATTTTAACAGGACCCAGGAAAAATGCTTCCATTTCGTCATCATAAAGCATAACACTAAGCTGGTCAAAAAGAATATTAGGGTCGACTTGATCTAATCGTCTAAAAGATAATTCTAGTTCGGACCTACAAATATTTGCCGCACTCTTTAAAGTAATTTGGACGTAATCTGTAGGCCTATACTTGCTAAGAACGCTTTTGGTTACGGTACATACACGGGCTACGGGATCTTCAGTAATTCTAAGAACTACCTCTCTACCATACATGTTAAAATGTTCGTAAAATCTCTCACTTTGACCTAGTATCTCGCAAGAAGGTACGCTGTCAATAGGTATGGGCTGGTCCGTTTCTCCTCCTCCCCATTGTACATCGATATCATCGTCAGAAAGCGCCTCTTCAGATCCGCTCTCCCTCTCTAAGGTATCGTTCAAAAGTATCTCCTTTATGGGGGGTCCTTGGTCCGTTCGGGCTAAAAACGTGGCTATCTCTTTGTCATATTGCGAGTTGTTGAAGTCGGCGATCTGGGCTTCCTCTTCCCGTATACCACGCTCAATTTCTTCTTGTCGTTTCGCTAGGCGATCTGAGTATTCATTTCTTAAGGGACTAGGAATTAGATTTCTTAGGTTTTCCAATTCTTCTATGGTGGTACAGTCCTCTGGCGTTCGAACAACTGTTTTCATATATTCGAGTAAGTCGAGGCAGGCTTGAATGACATTTAAGTCAGCCTGTACTACGAGTTGTGGTAGAGTCTGAGGTCCGTACATCGGATCTATTCGCAGATAGGCGCATAGGTAGAAATAAAACTCGTATATTAAACGTAACGGCCAAGGTCTATTTATAGCCAGTTCGTTCAAAGTTGTACTAAGAGTTTCAGGGTCCATGTTTAACTTTCGGTGTTTGAAGATCGACTGTGTATTTTGATCATTTCCTCAGCCGCTTTTATACTAAATTTCTTAATAGACACGCCCACATTCCTCAATAATTTAACAATAGCCTGATTTATTGCTTATCAGTCACCAGATGTTTTCTCACAATGCATTTCGGACCCATGCCTGTTAATAGTTTACCGATTTTATAACTAAAGAACGTTGGATTTGCTTTATGTCAAATAAATTGTCAACAAAAGAGCGGCCTATAAATAGAATTTTGTTATAAACACTGCAAATAAGGGACAATTTTATTGGGGTAATAAATAAAAAACAGGGTGTGTAAAGCGTTTATAGAGATTCTCAAATGAGAAAATATCCTTTGTTATCTTCAAGTCTGTTAAATAATAACGTTCCGAATTTCTCTGATAGGTTATAAAAACCATTGTACATTTTTCAAAAAAATGCCACCTTAAGCAAACTAAATTTCTTAATAGACACGCCCATATTCCTCAATCATTTAACAATAGCCTGATTTATTGCTAATCAGTCACCAGATGTTTTTCTCACTATGCATTTTCGGACCCATGCCTGTTAATAGTTTACCCATTTTATAACAAAATAACGATGGATTTGCTTTATGTAAAATAAATTGTCAAGAAAAGAGTGGCTTATAAATAGAATTTTGGTATAAACACCGCAAATAAGGGACAATACTTTATGGGGGTAATAAATAAAAAACATGGTGTGTAAAGCGTTTCTAGAGATTCTCAATTGTGAAAATATCCTTTGATATCTTCATGTCTGCTAAAAATATCTTTTGTTCCGAACAGGTCGTAAAAACCATAGTAGATTTAAAAAAATTCTACCCTAAGCTAACCTATTACCAAATAGTTTCTCACGGTCTTGAATAACACTATGATTATGTAGGCGAGAAGTAGGCCTACGTAAAGCAATGAATCACAAAATAAATTCCATTGGTAACAATACAAATGGTTCGACCCCCCCCCCCACAAAGTCATTAAGACACGTCCCGACGTGTTTACGGAATAGGCTATAAAATATTTTTAATCAACCAGGTAGCAACTCGGCATTTAAATATAACATATTTAATTCCTTAAGAGGCTAAATTTCGAAAGTTTTATAGTAGAGACAGCGCCAATTGAGCTAGTATTCGTTATGAAAAGGTTTATCTGCGGATCAAAATTCTCAAAACAAGTCCAAACATTAGACGTCTTTCGCAAGAATAGAACAAAAGACCTTTCTCCACCGATGTGTATACAAAACTGGCATAACAAAAGGCGTATAACTCCGAAATGCTATTGATTGGGTTAATTTCATAGTACAATGATAATTTTCGCTACGGGCTAGTATAGTGATGGAACTGTAATACCTTTAAAAAGGACACAGTTGATTGTGAAAGGTTTGTAAATAAAGAAAGCTAAACCTAGAGCAATTTGGTCCTAAATGGACAAATAATTCCAGTATTCCAAAATAAAATTATGGTTTTGTCTGAAAAACGTCACTGTCCGTCTAACGAGGGATTAAGACTTTGAAGCACTTAATTTTAAAAATGTTAACGCATTCGTATCATGGGGACGATAGAGTCACAAAGGATTTCTCTTATCATTCATTAATACAAACGGCACACAACAACGTTTCGTCTTCTAACGTTTATTTGTAAACCCTAATTAAATAAACCTGTTAACCTCACTAAAAAATCAGAGACTTTGTGAGAATGACTGACAAAAACAAGGATTTGAGCGTGATTTTTCTACCAAAGTATTCTTAATCTCGTCAAAGTTCTGTATAGGCGTAAATATCTGGCAAGGACTGTTTTACTCTACCCAACTTGTTAACAATGTTGAACCCCCAACCAGTATTTAAGATAGGCGGGAAAATCACAATATATTGTATGGTTTGCGATAAAAAAGGTTAAAAATGTACTGTTTTTTAACAAATGTTTTGATTAATCCTAGATTGATACACCGTTTACTTGTAAGCACTGAAAGTTTTTGATTTAGCTGCCAGATTGAAGGTAAAATGGGGTATTTAGAATAGCTTTGTTACATTATTTGCTACGTTAAAGATGATAAAAGAGCGTTATTTCCTTTAAAAAAAGAACGAAATTAGTCTCCTATAGTTCTGGAAAAATACTCATATATTTTCATGGTTTCGGTTAGCGCAACAAAGACATAACGTGTAGAGAC